>WUAW01000911.1:43453-54064 GCA_017165845.1 Thaumetopoea pityocampa | reverse complement strand
TCCAGCGAGACCCAGCGATCCTCACCAGGTCGTCGGTCCATCTCGTAGGTGGCCATCCCACACTGCGCTTGATAGTACGTGGTCTCCATTCAAGGACCTTTTTGCCCCATCGGCCATCCGATCTTTGGACAAAAAGATCGGATATTTGGCTATCAATTTGGATATTTCGGATATCAAAGATATTTGGCTGTTTTTAAATAAAGATATGTTTTTATTTATTTTGAAGTCGCTTTCTTTGATTATAATAAATTATTCGAGTAAATTATGACATTGTTCTAAGAACATCTCACTCTTCAAATAAATAGGCACTGCTTAGGTGCTCTCTTAAACTTATTAAATATTTCAAGAAAACGAGTTTTCTCGGTTCTATAGAGTAATACTTTTTCCGTGTGATACCAAGCAACAAACATTACTATTTTTTAAATCATATTTCTATGTAAAGAGTGCTTTTTGTGGTTTTGAACTAGTTCATTATAAACGAGACGTGGCGTGATGTTCAGTCAGTCAGTTACTGTCCCCTCGTAATAAATAAAAACAAAGAATAATTGCCCAATTACAATAATAGCTGTTATTTTTACATTACTCTTGAATTTATATTGTAAATACACACAGCACAGTATCTGTACTATATAAAATTGTTTAATGTTAAATTTTGTAAATCAAAGTTCTTAAAAAAAAACTACCCAGATCGCCTAATTAAGGACTTCTGAAACCAAATCCGTCGATGTTTGTTTGTTTGTTCGAGTTTCCCGGAAAACCAGCGGGTAGATTTTGGTTAAACTATTACGTTCTTAAAGGTAGTATTCCGACTTAAATACTGCGGCATGTTTCATCAGAGTCAGTCCAATAGAATTGAAGATACTTTCCAATAGAATTGAAGATACTTTCCAATAGAATTGAAGATACTTTCCAATAGAATTGAAGATCTTTGGCTTTTTATATAAATCTACTAGATTTTGCCCTCGGCTCCGCCCGCGTGAATGTCCGTTTTCCGCTACATGGGATATTCCGACACAATCATAGGTTTGTATTAAAATCCTATTAACCACTTTTACTTGACCTCTCATATCTTAACGCCGGTTATTAAAGCAGTACCTTCAAATCTACGTTACCGATTTTTATGAAACATGCCGTATTTTTTAAGTCGGAGAAGTATCTTTAAGACTGTAATAGTTTAACCAAAATCTACCCGCTGGTTTTTTCGTGAAGCCCGAACAAACAAACAAACAAATAATCAAACAAACAAACATCGACGCATTTGGTTTTAGGAGCCCTTAATTAGTCGATATGACTAGTTTGTTTTTAAATATCTTTGATTTTTGGAAATTTGACATTTAACAATTTTATAATAGTATAGATGATCGCGTCGGGATTTCCCATGTAGCGGAAAATTGATATTCACGCGGGCTGAGCCGCGGGCAAAAGCTAGTTTATGAATAAAACACTAGTGTCGTGTGTCGTCCCCAGGGGTGGGCTGCATATTCCCGTTCCTGCCGCTGCACATGCTCTCGGTGGGCCTGGACAAGGCGGAGGCCCGCCTCATATCGGCCGTCGCTCCGTGCGTGGCGCTCCTGGGCCCGGCCGTGCTGGGGCCTCTCATCGACAAGTGAGTGTTATGTAACCGGCTCGCTCTGATGCATCATAGTAGCGCCGTGAACGGAGTCGCGTGAGCCACCGGCGCCAGCGACAAGCCGTCGTCGCTACCGCGAGCGGCGTATGCAGGCGGGTCAAAGCCGCTCAGTCCACCGGTCACTGAGAGGCCTATGTTCAGCAGTGGACGTCTGTGGGCTGATACCATCACTATTCCTAATGGACTAATCAGCGTTCTAAATCAGATAAAGAAAAAAACAAGAGGTCAGGCTTCAATTTTCTAGCACAAATATTATGATTTCGTTTAGAGTTGAAGCGATTGGGACGCGCTCGGTGGTGTGATGGCGAAGTGGCTACATACAAACCGACCCTGTGCAGGTTGTCGGTGGGCCGGGGCTCCACGGGCGGCGGCGCGGGCGCGAGCGGCTCCGGGCGGCTGCTGCGCACCGTCACCGCCGGCTGCCTCATCTTGAGCGCCGTCTTCTACACGTTGCTGCTCACCGTGCCGTACACGGAGCGACATGAGGTACTGCGACCTGCGACGGTACCCGTTCATGTTTATCAGTTAGAGCTATATAAGTAGTCTACCACCCGACTTTGATGCCGACGTGAGGGTACCTGGAAGAGGTGTCTGAGGAAAATGGGAGTGTATGGTACAAGCTTATGTCATATCACACTAATACATAGGCACAACGCATAAATAAATAAACATAATTAAAAATAGATGTATACTTGCAATATAATGAAATGTAATGCATACTATGTACACGGTACTAGTATAACGAGGTCACGCTCCGGACGAGACGATGATAACCGATCGATTTTATAAGATGATTGAAAGTGCATGCGAGCAGCACGCGCGCGTGCGCGTGCGTGCGCGCGGGCGAGCGTGGGGCGCGCAATACAATGGTGAAATTTAATTATGTTAATTATACAAAAGCTTATAAGAAAGCTCAGCGCCACGCAGCGAGCAATGGACAGAGCTATGCTCGGAATTTCCCTGCGAGGTAGAATCCGTAATGAGATAATCCGCAGGAGAACTAGAGTCGCCGACGTAGCTGAAAGGATTGCAAAGGATAGGTGGATTGATGACCTGATGAAGGTCGCGGGCAATCGGTGGATGAGGGCGGCTCACAGCCGCTCGGTGCGGCGATCATCAGAGGAGGCCCGTGCTCAGCAGTGGTCGTCGGTGGGCCGACGTGATGCTGATTGGTTGTGCGCGCGGCGCGGTGTGTCGGCAGGCGCGGCGGCCGCGCGTGCTGTTCACGTGCGACGCGGACAGCGCCTACGTGCTGCAGGAGGTGTGCGTCGAGGGCATGCGCTGCACCCGCTGGCCCGGCGAGAAGGTCGGCGCCGGCCCGCGCGAAAGCGCCCAACCCACACACAGCACACCACACACCACGCACCATGCACCACGCTCCACACACCGCACCGCTTTATTTTGAAATCAAAACACGTGTTCGCGATCTCCAAATAAAGGCTATTTTAACACGCCTGCGTTAGCGTGACACGTGACTGTGTCTGTGTGCGAGTACATACTCGTAGTATGTACTCAGTATGTAACAACATCTTTGGACGTAATTTTCACAAACTTGAAGGCGTCCGATTAATTTGAAAATTTACACGCGTGTCGAGGATCGTTGACAATACTATAATTTAATAACTTCATCCTAGTACCCTGACCACGGTCACCAGGATAAATTAAAATGATTTTATTTTAATTATAGGTTAAGTGTATACCATATATGGTATATACTAAGGTACATGGTACATACAGGTTAAGTATATACCATATATGGTACCAAAATTGGTAAATACATAACCTGTATATATGCGCTCTATGTATAGAACGACTATATATAATTTTTTTTATTGACAGGAGAAAATAAAAAAAAATAGGAGCAAGCATCCCGCGCTTTTTTACGATCAAATTAATTATTTTGTTAGAAACTTGATATTATTTTAAACTTATTACAAATTTTGCTTTATATCGCCATACAAAAGCTTATAAGAAAGCTCAGCGCCACGCAGCGAGCAATGGACAGAGCTATGCTCGGAATTTCCCTGCGAGGTAGAATCCGTAATGAGATAATCCGCAGGAGAACTAGAGTCGCCGACGTAGCTCAAAGGATTGCAAAGGATAGGTGGATTGATGACCTGGTGAAGGTCGCGGGCAATCGGTGGATGAGGGCGGCTCACAGCCGCTCGGTAACTCTTCACATTTAAAAGTTATTTTCTACTTTTTAGTTTGAATTGTTATTTAAGCGCGTTTTGTTTAGCTTTTTTAATTATGATCTTAAATTCATGTTGTTTACCCGTTACCAAAACACTGACACACGTTTTTTTCTCTAAAGCGTCTGAAAAAAACTCCGACGGGGCTTCCATTTTCGAGTCGCAGCCTTTCCAGGCTATGTAGCTCTTACCTTTTAATCTCTTATTTTTTCGGCACTTTTTATCGCGAAAATTTTTCGGAAGCCTATTTGCCTAAAATTTTATTATTTTAAAATATTTAAAGATATAAGTAATAAATTATAAAATTAAAAAAATAATTAAATTAAATTTTGAAAACTCATTTTTGAGTTAAGCTCGCCTTTGTACATAAATTTTTTCTTATGTAATAATGTATTTATCTGTTTGTGTACAGTAAAGAATAAATAAATAAATAAATAAATTTATGTCCTCAGATGCCTAAAAATTTAAAAACTGTAGAGGCCAGGGACGGGTGATCGAACGCCTCTTGTTATTGTCACGTTTACTGTCTACCATCATTATAATTATTATATTAGGTCCTTACCTATTAAACTGCATTTATATAGAAAAAATGATACTTTTTTAATGAAAGGTATGTATTTAATTAATTTATTTTAACGGAAGTTCACTGATGCCATAGGAGTCCTGGAGAAAAAAATCGATGAACTGTTTAAAGGCGTTTTCCACCGCCGCGTCGATTTTGAAATTTTCCCCCTGTAAGAAGTTGTTCAAATTCCGAAAAAAAAAACTCGCATCATCTGAAGCAAGGTCCGGCGAGCAGGGTGGCTGATGGAGTGTCCGGCCGGGAGTCTTGTGGTTTGGAGACGGCCCCTTGTGCAGTGTGTGGAGGGGCGTTCTCGTGAGGCAGCGGACCAGTGGCACTGACGCGTCGCGTTTGTCCGACAGCGAGCTCGTCCGTTGTCATTTGCAACTCTTCGCGCACACCTCTGCAATAATCATTGTGCCAGGTCTCAAGGAGCTGTAATGAACAACGCCGGCGCAGGCCCACCATATACTCTAGAGCAGCTTTTCTTGGCACGATTTGCGTTTAGGACATGGTTTGGATGCCCTCCCCCCCCGTGTCGAAGAATCTTTTCGATTACCGCACAGGGTCCACTTTAGATCACAAGTGGCAATCCGATTCGGTATTATCTCACCGGTGTGCCTGTTCAACGAGTCAACTAGACAAGATTCGACGCGAATTTGTTGTTCAGATTTGTTATCTTTCCAATTTGACCTAAATGAATAAATGTCATTTTATCAGTCAAGTTGAAGGCCGCTGCTAATTCCGACGTGGATGAATCTTCTTTCACTATGGTTTTCAATTCATTGTTATCGACTTTCGTCTTTAGTCGGCCATGGGACTAATTGTTGAGATTAAATTTTTCAAAATGGAATCGATCAAACCAACACTTCTGCGGTGCATTAGTGCCACGACGGAACTCGAATTCGAAAATAATTACGAATTTTTCTATGATCACAGAAATAGTAATATGTATCAAAGAAAACTCGAACCACGGCAAAACAAATGAATAAGTTATGTTTTAAAAGTCATGTCCCGGCCATATCATACAATTAATGAACTTGAAATTCTAAGTAGAACGAACGTTATCGATTAGCCAGTAGATATAAAAATCGGCAATTTCACAGGTAAGGACCTGATATTTATTTACCCTTCATACGATAACGGTTCGTGCTAAACCGCGCGCCGATGCGGTGAACACTGCCGCGGCCTGTGCGCGGGTCGCGCCGCTGCACGTGGCCGGCGCGCCGCGAGCACCGCCTGAGGGGGGCGCGGGGACTCATGGGTCACGGCACCTCGTGAGGTCCGGTGCTCGAGGCGCCTGGGAAGTAGGATGTGGCAAATTACAGTGTTTATGCACGACGTTGTCTGTACGATGGATATGTCCAGCGGTGAAGTGCCGCTGATCCATCCAGCTAAGCTGAACGTGTCGGCCATCGCACGACACAGCACCTGAAGAGGTTTACGCGCGGCTCGACGGGGAGAGGGCCGGCGCGACATGCGCACTCGGTATTTAGTCGCGTAGCGGCGCTCTGACTGTTGTACTCCTGTGTGTCGGTGCGAATCCTTGTTGTGAACGCTAAAACAAGTTCCGTGCCGGCCCGCGCGGCCGCGCTGACGACTCACGTGTTGCACGCAGACGGGCGTGCTCGCCGTGAGCTCGTGCGAGTACGGCTGCGCGGACGACAACCTGACGTGGGCGCGCGAGCCCTTCGCCACCACCACCACTACCAGCACGCTCAGCCCCATGTACCTCGGCGTCGCCAACGGCACGGTACGTCGCCCCTGTGCGTCGCGAACGCGTCTGTCAGATGGAACGATAAGTTTGTGCTCATTTGTTTGGAACACCCTTAAACCCAACCGGATCCACAGATTTTTGAACTTAAAATACACTCAGGAGTAAAGCCCAGGTGCCAGCTGCGCGCGTGGGATCCGTCAGAGGGACCGGGTGACACCGACGCACGTTGCGCGGCGGACCCTTCGTCGCGTCGCTTCAGGTCAATATAAATTGATTATCATTAAGTTTACCTTTAAGCTCTCATAAAAAAGCTTAAAAGCAAACTTGTATGTTGGGGCAATCACTGAAACCTTAAAAGAAAAACTGTGAACGTCAGAATACAACGGGTCGGATCGGTCTGAGTCGCGCGTAGTCGCGGCCGCGGTGGGTCCACATATTTACACACGCCACGGTGACGGCGGCCGGTACTCGTGTGAGGACTCGAGGAGTGCGATGGGCGTCAGTGGACCATGTGTTTCCGCACGTAAGGCCGCGGGCCCCGAGGGCGAGGAGCCGAGCGAGGCGCAGCCGCGGGCGCGCGCCGAGGTGTACCCGCCGCACCTGTGCTCCGGCGGGCGGTGCCTGGTGTACATGCAGCACGCGGGGCGGCTCAGGGTGCCGCTGGCCCTCATAGCGCCCGGCGTGCCGGAGGACAACTCCACCGACTCCGGGTGGTGCACCTATCGCACAGGTGAGGTCGCCTCGTCCGACCCCTCGACGCTCTGTGAGGTGTCGTCATATTTGTTACATAGATAGATAGAGTACTCTTTATTGTACACCAATTAATCTATACATATATTAAAATCGTAAACGAGCCGTGTCTGTACAATGAATATTTTTTCAAAAAACCATCCATACAGGTTGCACTTATGTTACGGGAGCCAAAAATATAGTTTTTAGAAATTTCGTCTCCTTGTCTGTGCGTTTGTGCACGCTAATCTCAGAAACGGCTGAACCGATTCACTGTTGTATTGTGGCTTGCTTCCTGTAACATTTAGTTTTTGTTTCATTCCAATCGGTCAATAAACAATAAAATTAATTGAAATAATAAACTTTTGTTGACTGTTTTTCTTAACTACAAGTTTATATGAACACAAGGAACACATGTTCTATATACATGTAGAGAGCATCTCTTATTTATATTTTAAATCTACCCGCATCGCGTGTTTACAAATAATAATAAATAAAATAAGAGGGTAGGCAGTACCATGAACAACAGTATTACGAAGGTATCCAGTTCGTGTGTGGTGATAAAAGTTTATTAAATTTAAATAATTCAAAGCGTTCAAAAGAATTGACATAATCAGGAATGAACTTTAAATGTCGTTTCATTGTTAACAGAGCAACACAATAGTTTATTTATTTGATTTGTCAGTCCCAATTTACGGAAACATAAATAATCTTATAAAACGACATTTTCGTTTATCAAATTTAATAATAATGGAAAAATTACGTTTTGAATTTACATTATTGCCTGGCAGTGATGGAAAAACAAACATGTACTCCATAACTCGATAGCTACACGTGACAATGAGGTGTGTGCAATACCAGAAGAGTTACAACCAGCTGGTTATCATAAAGAAATATCGAAAACGGCTACTTATTTTAAAATAAAAGAAAAGTTTAAAAAAAGATACCAGATTAGATAGGGTTTGGATAACAATGACAGATGAATTAAAAAAAACTTACATAGATGGGGATCGTAATTTACAATTTGGGGATCAATTCCTAGAAGAATTAACTCACGAACAACTTGCTGCTGCACATCAAAAAGAGACAGGTAGATACTTTGGAAAAATTATTTGATAAAAACCGAAAATACCATGACTTTAATGTAGGAGATAGGGTATACGTAGAGAATGGACGTAAGCTAAACAGCAAGAAATTAGATGCACTGAAAATTGGGCCGTACAAGATTGGTGATAGAATTTCAAACGCTCGTATACAATAGTTTACTCATTTGATTTGTCCGTCCCAGTTTAGTGAACATAATTATAATCTTATATACATATAATAAAATCGTGAACGAGCCGTGTCTGTGCAATGAATTTTGTCTGTTTGTCTGTGCGTTCGTGCATGCTCAGAACGTACGTAACGTACGTTTGTGTTATCTTAGAAACGTTTAAACCGATTTGAATGCGGTTTTTACTGTTGCATTATGGCAAGCTTCCTCTAATATTTGGTGTTTGTTTCATTTATCTATCATTTATCATTCATTCTTACTAAGATCGGAGAAAATAATTTATAATTTAGCTCTTACCAAATGCCCACGCGGACGGAGTCGCGGGCACAGCTAGTTAACAAAAGTGTACATTGGGGGTCTTATCGCAGACAGCGATCTCTTGCAGACAACCTTTAGATGGAGAGAATTGTAAGAAAAGTTGTAAGTGGCAGTCAGTGGCGTACATCTAGACTGGTGTTCTAATATTACTTACATTACTTATATGTTATAGATATTTAAATTCAAAATAACAGTATTAATAATAATAACACCTTAGTATAACAAACATAAGTAAAAAATATATATATAATAATAATAAACAAATAAATAGTGACAGCTACAACGTGATAAACATAATAATACATTATTCATACACAGGTACAAACACTTGTATAATAATTATAGGGTTACAGGCTAGAGAGTGCTCGCGTGAGGTCAATACTGCAGCGCGGGCCGGCGTCACGCGCCCCGGCGCCGGCGCACCGCTGTGATGTCGCTCGGCCCGTTCCCCGGTCGCACCAGGCGTACACAGTGCCTAACTACTTGTAGCACGCATCTAAGTTCCGTTTGCTTGTCATCTCTCATATCAGCCCGAAAGGAATCGAATATCTCTTTCTCTCAATATTACCCTACAATGAGTTGGCTCGCCGGTCCGTACCCGGGGACCGAGTGTGCGCCGGCGCCCTTGACGTCCGTATCACGTGTACGGAGACCGACACTGAGTTATATATATTTACATGAACCACGCAGAACGAAGAGAGCGGAGAGCCCCCACCCCCCACCCGTGCCATGACCCTCGGCCTACGACCGGTTCTTGACAATTTGTACCGGTGTCCCTAATGCGAGTTCCGACGGCACGGCAAACTTGACTGAAATTTGGTTTACCCTAACAAAAACGTAATCCGATCATATTCTTCCAATTTAGCTGGTCCTTCGAAGTGTCTGGTCCCTCAGGAGCGTTACGAGGAGATAGCCCGAGACAACGCCGACTGCAGGCCAGCTGTGCGTTGTCAAGTCCTGGATCCTTACGACGAGCCCGACGGAGTGTTGGCAGACGCCGAGTGCCGCCTCGTCGTTGGAGATCCGGGTTACACCTTCTGGAGTTACTTGGTTCTAAGGTCAGTCCCTTTGACGCACAGCCAGCGTCCTGAAAGTGCATGCTCAAGATACCACTCGCTGGGCCTTGACACGCTTATTTCGTCTCCTTACATTACCTTTGACAGTATTTTACTTTTATTTCTTTTAATATTCTATTTGTGAGGTATGACCTGTAGTTCTAAAACCCCAGTTCCCTTTAGGATATACCGGGGCACGAGAACGTAACCAGCCAGCGGCCCACGGGCGTCGCCGTTTCCGCGACCTACTGGGCTGTTGCCCTGAAGGCAGGGTCAACCAGGAATATTATTACCCAGTTTTTATCGCTGTAAATGAAACAAAAATGTGCATATAACACATTTATTTAATTCTCTATCTCTCTCTCTCTGTCTTGAAAATCTACAATTGACAAAAAATATATAAATATAAATTTAAGTATTCGTTTCATTTTTGGTCTCCGAGCGTCGAGATGCTCATGTTCTGTCTTTTCTTTATTCTCTTATTCACAAATCGAATTCACCAGTTCCTATGACTAGGAACGTTTTGAGTATCTTATCTTCAGAGGAGAACCCGGCCGCACAAACTTCTTTTCTTCTGAGTGTTTTCAGAAAAAGAGTTAAGGAGCGCTTTCCCTCAAAATTATATAATATATGTGTAGCGACACATTGTATGTGATTCGATTTTGCTTACTACACAAAACATTGTGACCGGGCGACGGGACGCGTTCTCACGCCAGTCGTCGCCCGCCATCCGCATCGTTAGGTCGAATAAACGATAGCTACCATGGAGTCGAGATAATTTATTTCACCATCAAGACCTCCCTCAACCATAACCTTCTAAGACCCCCAAAGTGGTGACTCTTAAGATTACACAGTGGTGACACTCGACATTTGAGACGCAACCTACAACAAGGTACGCAATTCTCGCTTGCACTTAGATCTATCAGACATGGGGACGACTCACTTCTCATCACCACTGAAAAGATCTGACCTGACGAACCAAGACATCGTTTAAATTCAGTAAACACGCGCATGGAATATGACAGAACACGCACGTACCTGACGGTATGACACCTGCCGCGTGTAGCGACCGCATTGTTAACAACTGCTATATACTATGGCTGCATGACCAGGCAGACCGAAAGTACGACCCAAG
>WUAW01000911.1:27297-43402 GCA_017165845.1 Thaumetopoea pityocampa | reverse complement strand
CAGCATCGAGGTCATTATACTCCAGTGATTCATACGATTTCGTCGTCGGCGGAAGTGTAACGCACCTAATTTTTGCTACCTCCGCACGAAAACTTCAGGTACAGCAACACGTGGAGGGCAAGGAAGGTATATTTTGTGAAGTGTTGTGGTACTGTGTTAGTTTATCTAAGTAATGTCAGTGAAAATAAATAGTAAGTTAGTTGACAATTTGCGCATATATCTTTTATAATGTAATTTTTTTAAGCACTATTCATTTGTGAGCAACGTTCCTCCAGTTATTCGCTGACCGTGCTTTCCGAGTACGTCGCGCACCGATGTAACTTGATACAATTGTTTCGCGGAATGCGTTCTAAGAATGTAAGTTGGTATTTAAATAGTTCTGTGTATTGTCAGACATTAATAAATTGTATTGTATACAGAAAATTTTTGAACAAAAATTTTGTAAAAGGGGAGAAATAATGTAGCGACACATTGTACGTAATTCGATTTTGCTTACTACACAAAACATTGTGACCGGGCGACTGGACGCGCTCTCACGCCAGTCGTCGCCCGCCGTCCGCACCGTCAGGTCGAATAAACGGTAGCTACCATGGAGTCCAGATAATTTATTTCACTATCAAGACCTCCCTCGACCATAACCTTCCAAGACCCCCAAATATGTATGTACATATCTATTTTTGTGTTTCGGTATTTGTATATATGTGTGTTTGTGTATGTTTCTGCACCTAGTACACTGGATCCTATTCTCCTTCTAATCTCAAGTATTTTGTGGGATTGATTTTCACTCCGACTCCGACGTTGACATTCAATAATACCTTTTACTTTTGTGGTCGTGCTCCCATGACACGTTGGGCCTGCCGTTACCTGATTTACATATCGGTGACTCAACTATTGCGGTAATTAATTGATCACAATAGATGTGCTTATCTGCAGCCCGTTTCCCGTAGACAACACTCGTGTCACCAGCGGAGTATGACGACGCCGTTGTTATACAAGTGATTGACTCGACACAGTTCACGTGTAGGACGCGGCGTGAGCATCATTTCAACGATAAACTGGCGCAACGCTTGCGCTGCATTATTTATTATGAACTGTACGTTAATAACAAATTGTTATCGGAACTTTTTAAATTATTCATATTACACAAGTAAAATAAAAAATTACCTCGGTCAGCGACCTTTATTACGAATGTATACCTGTGTTTTAATTCTATATAAAAGAGTATTCTCTAAAAATATAAAGAATTTCGAACAGAAACTTAATTTTTTTAGACAAATTTACAATTTTTATTATTATATTTTGGATATTCTATTCCGGCTAGTAACTGTATCAGATTATTTTGTACGCACTATATTTTTGCGTTAAATAATTCCGGAGAGTTATTTCGAGCAGGCAATACTGACGCTAGCTAATCTGCGACTTCGTCCGCGTGTAAATTCTCCTCTAAGTACCTGTCAGTTTCTAAAATTTGATACGGATCGGAAGAACCCTAAACATTTTTTGCAATAAAAATTCTTGCTATAAATAATTGCAATAAACTGTTTTGCAAAATGTTGAATCTTAACAAAATTATTATTCGTAATTGAACAAAATTTGTTGTTTGATATTTTTAGGTTATTTTTACTAGACCAGTGCGGCGCGGTAGGCTACGGCATAATCGTCCTCCTGGTCAGGGGAGGTCCGTGCCCCCGTAGCGGGGACGTATACGGACTGGGGGTGGATTGATAACATGGTAACCATAACATGCGCTCAAGGGCAGTTACTGGGGAATCACAAACAGGAAATTTAATTGTATTTATAGGTATAATTTATACTATTATAAAATTGTTAAATGTCAAATTTTCAAAAATCAAAAAGCAAAAACTACTCAGGTCGACTAATTAATGGCTTCTGAAAACAAATCCGTCGATGTTTGTTTGTTTGTTTGTTCGGACTTCACGGAAATCCCAGTGGGTAGATTTTGATTAAACTGTTACGTTCTTAAAGGTACTATTCCGACTTAATTAATTCGGTATGTTTCATCAAAATCGGTCCAGTAGAATTGTTGATACAGCTTGATCCCTGTTTTTGTAGCCGCCGTTAAGGTATGAGAGGTCAAGTAAAAGTGATTGTATGGCTTTTTATGTAAAGCTATGATTATTTCGAATTTCCAATGTAGCGGAAAACCGAAATACACACGGGCGGAGCCGCGGGCAAAAGCTAGTAAGTTTTTTATAATTAGTGTCATTGTAATAATAACTGTTTACATATATCCAGATACACAGTGATCATAAGACTTAATGGACAAGTGCTGGCCAATTAATCGGATGCAACTATGAAAGTATGACGACTTAATTTTATAAGTATGGCAATTCCTTTCAGGATACTAGCAGACATCTGGCCAACAGCGGCGCTGGCGTTGTTGGGAGCCGCCTGCGTCATAGCGACGAGGGAGACGTCTCTGGGCCGCGGGGACGTGGGCAGACAACTGGCCTTCGGTACCATCGGCTTGGCCATCTTCCCCCCGCTGGCGGGCCTGGCCGTCGAGCGGATGCCCGACACCCCGTACCTGGTCCCGTTCCTGCTGCACGCACTGTTCATGGTCCTCGGAGCCTGCATCCTGCTCTTCGATAGGTAAGTGTGAACATACACTGGTCGCGTGTCCCGCGCGAAACGCACATCACTGGCGTCCATTTTGTTTTCAATTTGTTGAATGTCGGGCCGCGCGTGCCGGCGACGGCCGCGGCTGGCCGCACCGCGCGGTGTCTGAATCAACACAGGACACGGTTAAGCGCCGCGTGTGGCGCGTGCACACCTTCACGGACTGCGGCCGTCGCGTATGTTATGTGTATAGGATACTTGTGGTGAGGTGACATATTTTGATAATGAGTGAGTACTGTCGTAACTGTGGAGCAATACACGGGCCACCCTCCCACCGACCGGAGACCGTGCGGTGCCCGCGCCGACGCACGCGGCGGTTATCGTCCTCCCGGGGATCGCTTTAGATCACCGCTCGGGGCCCTCGTGCGTGGTGTCCGGGACCGCGAGGCCACTGCAACCGTAAAGTGTGTCCGCCGTTCAACTCTCACCACGAGTGATCGTGTGCAGGCGCATGCCGCTGTCGGCGCCCGAGTGGTGGTGGCACACGGCGACGGGCGCGCTGGCGCTGCCAATGAGCGCGGTGCGCCGCTACGGCGCCGAGAGCGCCGCCGTGTTCGCGGTGCTGGTGCTGCTCGGCACGCTGTGGAGCGGCATCGACGCCTACCTGCCGTGGTGAGCGCGGCGGCGCCCGCGACGTCACTCGACCCCTTGGTCTTCATCATCACACCAAACACTACACGGACGGCTTGGTCACACACAGATTAACAGATACATTGACAGGGTGACGGGTCGCGTCGCCCGCACACGGAACCGCGGACTAGTTTGTGATAGGAGGAGGTTTAATTGCGGAACCACACGGGGGAAGATAAGAAACATAGAGTAGGGAAGGCGCCCCCTGGTGATGAAAACCAGGATTAATAATAAAGCCCGGTGGAAGGGTAGAGGTGCCGTTATAAAGTATTTGTGTACTGCACACGTTACGAGGTCATTGTGTATATAATTTAGGTACATACATACATACATATGTGGACGCAGAACAAAAATGCGGTGCCCTCACCGCGGCCGCGCCGCACTAGCGAGCGAGACAGGGTCTCCGGGACGTCACCGCGGATTAGACCGCACAACTCACAGCGTCTAAATAATGTACCCACTATTTTAAAAAGACGACAGCATTAACTGACAAATGTCAATACGCGGTGGACAGATTTCTGAGTGATGAGTGATTTTGTGATTGAATTTTTAAAAATATCTCTTTATTTATATATGATTTCAATACGGTTTGTTAACTTTATCTATAAATATATAATTACTTGTCCTCTGACTGACTGACTGGTTCATCAACGCAGAGCCTAAACCGTTGGGGCTACAAACTTGAAATTTTGGCAGTTGATGTCTTTTACGTATATGCTGTAAGCACTCATTAAGAAAGAATTTTTGACAATTTTATCCGTAAGAGGATAAAATAAGGAGTGAATGGTTGTGTGGAAGTCCGTTATTTTCAAAGTAAGAAACACGAAATTTAATACACCGACTTCTGGCGAGAAATAAATGTACATGTCGGCCTTTTTCAAAAATTTACCCTTGAGAGGGTGAATTAGGGGTTATAAGTTTATATGGAGAATTCTTTAATTTTGAAGGAAGAAAAATAAAATTTCATATACCTGCTTCTGATTGGAAATAAATGTACACGTATATTAGCGTTTTTCTAAATTTTACCCCTAATAGGGTGAATTAGCTTATTAAATTTAACCCCGAAAGGGAACACCGTCACAAACGCAAAGCTATGTACAGTGGAACGTTGTCGTCGGAGCGCTCGCCCGCGCTGACGACCCGTGGAGCACCCTTACGAGTTACGTGTTATAGTAGTGCTGTGGAGATGTGTTACCGACAACAATAAATAACACAAGAAATAAATACACAATAATACAAAAATGTAACTTAAAATGGATATCTGGGTAATATTTATATTTATTATCATCTGTATCACTATCGACTTCCTATATGTCTATTGTCAGGGGCACCGTCTGGTCCCTTGAGGAGGCTTTGGCTAAGTCTTCCTCCTGTAGCTCTTCAACACACTTCACACATTTGGCCCAGTCTTCCTTTGTAACATGTCGATAGTTTGGCGCAGAAGCACCTCGACATCTGCTGTTTTGAAAATACCGTTTTCCGATGCGAGCTCTTCTTTCACTTGCGTCCAAACCCGTTCTATTGGATTGTAACAAGAGTGCCACAGCAGTAATTAGCCCACTCTGTGGCCGCATTCGGATGAATTTTTTTGGCGGATGCCAGTTTCTCTACAGCATACGTCTCGCTGGGATTGCTTGTTTTCACCTTTTAATTCCTTTTTGATTTTGTCGTTACAAAAGGTGGTACTTTTCTTGTTCAACTATTCTTGAGCCACTTTCTTTTGATGACACTGACGGTACCAGTTTCGATTGTTTTGACCGGTGACGGGTAACTGGTGTTATTAATTGCAATTACTTCAGGTCCCCCAGAGCTCTCAGTAATTCCTTAAACCGCGCCATGCAGGTGTCAGCGACCATCTCGGTGTGACAGTTTGCAACTTTGAATTTCACGGCTCTCAAAATCAATCAAAAAACCAGGTTATACAGAGTTGCCACGGTAAACAATTCATCTTTGGATTATTCTTTCTGATTGATTCTTAAAGCCGCCTCCATCCGTTTCCCCAAACCACCCCCGCCTACTTATCTTTATTGACATAATGATTCATGACTTTACCTTTGTAATGGTCCAACAAGAGTGTCTATGTCATAATATAGAACTGTGTTCACAGAACATACAGTGTTTGACCGTGTACCGCGAACAGGACGGTGGCGGAGCTGAACGGCACCGCGCGCGAGACGGGCCTGACGCTGACGGCGGGCGCGCTGCCGGCCGTGCCCGCGCTCTGGTGGGCCGAGGCGCTGGTCGACTACATCGGGCACTCCAACGTGTTCATCGTGGCCTTCACCTTCTACGGGCTGCGGTACACCGGTGAGCCGCCGGACTCACTCAGCTCCCCCGGCCTATATTCTGATAATGCACGATTTTGTTTTTTTCTTCTAGAAATCCAAAACACATTTTATTTGTTTGTTTGTTTGGTGGCCGTTCGACCGGCACGGTTTTACAGATACGTGAACGGAACTCAAGAATATGGGCCGCGTTAAGGGAAAGAGTACCGACGGGTAGCGCCCGCGCGGACGTTTAACATTATATTAAAATTAGGCGGAAATCATTCAAAATACGACGATTCGTTTTGATTGGAAATTTTACCTTAAGGCACCTCCCCACGCACGGGAGCCCGTCCGCTACACAGGTGGCGAAATGGCACAAATTTATGAATAATTCCTTAATTTTTGGACTTTTGGAGATATTAAAACTGGCAAAACATTCATTATTAGATTGTTATTTATTATTAATTAACAGGTGTTAGTTGCAAATTAAAATAATATATACTTTAAGAGGACACACAATCAATATTTTTTTCTCATTTTTGTGGTTCGTTTATAACGAAATTTGATGCAACATTTTACTGTATTAGAAATAATTAGAATTATTTGACGTGAAGACGACATACTGATGAAATGTAATGGATATTTTTTATTTGAGCCTTGTTTTAATTAAAGGAATAGATAAGCATTCAAAAGTGCACTGCCGCGGCGTACTGCTCGCGGACGCGCCCTGAACTACTGAAATACAGGGGTCAAGAAAAGTTAGTTACTGATCAAACAATAGTGGACTGGTTACACAAGGGATGAAAGGGGCCTATTGAGATAGGAGGTGGTGGCGACAGTTCGCGCGCCTCGACAGAGCTCTCACACCGGACAGACCCTGCTTTTCATTTCTAGTATGAGGAAAGTTAATAAAAACCTGATTAGTTAAACAATATTTTGTTAAAACATAAATAAACAATGTTGGTAAAATAACATCTTTTTAAAATTAATATTAGAAATAAAATTAGAGCAATTATTAAACGCAAGGGAAAAGTTCTTTCCTGGTATATTAATGTTGCATATTTTTTTTGCGAAACTTGAGTTTCGGTAAATGTTAGAGAAAACAATATTTTGTCATTTTCTTGAGCTGGAATGTAATTTACATAGATTTGAGTTAAATATTTACCATCATCACTGATAAAAAATACTGGCGTTAGAATCCCACAATTGTTTTGTCGAGTGCTAACTATTGTACATAAACCGATATTTGTACGACACGAGTTCATCAAATTCAGATATAAATGTAACGCCTGATTTCATTAGAGAAGAGGCTAAACAGTAGTGGAAAATAAATAATTAGCGGCTGCATAAAGAATGGGACGTGGCTCGCGTAGTTTTTCAGTTTCTTGACAGCACGGAAAATCGTTTCCCAGTGACGAAAAGTGCTGTTCTCAGTCCTCCGATCAGGCAAGTTCAAGCGTACTTTCCGAGTGAGAGAAATGAAAAGTATTTTACGCGTAATACAGAATAAAATCGAGTTTAGGCATCAGACGAGGACGGCGGGTCTCTGTCCGCGACCCGACCGGAGCACGTGGGACTGGACGCCGAACGCGGCCGCTGCTTCCAGGTCTGGCGTACAGCACGGACTACACGTGGGTGGTGGTGTGCGAGATCCTGGAGGTGTTCACCCTGAGCCTGGTGTGGGTGACGGCGGTGCTGTACTTTCGGCACCTGGTGCCGCGCAAGTACACGGCCGCGGGGCAGGCGCTGCCCGTCATCGCGCACTTCTGTATAGGTAACCACCGCCCCGCCCCCGCCCCCGCCCGCCGGCCCACCCTCACGTCTATACATTAATGTGACAATATTATTTTTAAGTTTGAATTTAACGATGTTAGTTTGGTCTCCGGTGTTAGATGAGGCAGTGTAGATAGAGTACCTTTTACCGTTTAAGTCAGGTGTAGACACGTTCTTATTTAATATCACGACCACATACTCGAGGGGGCGGTTGAATTTCTGAAATATTTAAGGCTATAACGTCCGATAGGCTCATCGCCTGTTCTCATGATTGAAAACTGATTGATAGATGTTTACAGATTACTTAGCAGAAAACCGACGTTTACACGGACGGAGCCGCGGCTAAAAGCTAGTACACAATATATATGAATATTTACACAACGCGACGTGGGCCTACGCGCGGGGTGACGAGCACACCGCCGACGGTGTTGACGCCGGGCAGGGCGCGGGGCGGCCGCGAGGGGCCAGATTGACAACGGCGGGAGAGGGCGTGCGCGACGACACGCGGCGCACGCGCCGCCGCGGGGCGGGTGTTGTAGTAGTGCTGTGGCAGGGCGGTGCCTGGGCGCCATCGTGGGCGGGCTGGTGTCGCTGGCGCCGGCGCTGGAGGCGGCACGCAGCGCATACCGCGCGCTGGGCGCCGCGGCGCTGGTCGCGGCCGCGATCTACCTGGCGCTGTACCACCTGCTGTTGGCGCCGCGCTGCGCCGCGCGCGCCGCGCCTCCGCCGAGCCACCTGCTGCAAGGTGGGCAGCAGTCGGGGACATTCAACACAGTATATGCATTCACCACACAGTAGACACAGCTTGCGAGCTCAGCAAGCTAAGTGGCAATGTGCCAGTCGCGTCTGTCCAGGCGAAGGCTGGCCGCCGCTGGGGCAGACGAGTCCTAGAGT
The DNA here is from genome assembly GCA_017165845.1 of Thaumetopoea pityocampa. Lineage (NCBI taxonomy): Eukaryota > Metazoa > Arthropoda > Insecta > Lepidoptera > Notodontidae > Thaumetopoea > Thaumetopoea pityocampa. The sequence continues at coordinate 35,198 of WUAW01000911.1, read as the reverse complement.
GGGCGGAAACCGCGTACCAGCAAATAGACACGCTGCACCGCCGCGCGCCGCACCGACCGCCGGTGCACGGGGCCTGCGGGGGGCGGGGGGCGGTCGAGCGTCGTGACGTAACACCGGGAGGTCTGTGTTCAGTGGTACACTGAGATGAGCTGAAACGATTGACATAATTTCTGCATTTAGATTATTTTCCCCTAACAAAAGTATTTCATTGAAGGCACTGCAAATTTGCCGCCGAAACACAGCAAAGATTGTGATGTCATAAACTAAAAATATGAATTGTTATATAAAGTAGAGAATTGTTTTTTAGACGCCGTTGCAATTTAGACTGCATTTGGATCCCCCTCCCCCCCCCAATCACGAAGTAGTGCGGTGCACCCGCGGCCCCCCGCCGCGCACTGTGTCGCACGTCACGCGCTCGCACCGCTAGATAACGCGCGAGCGGCTGCCGGCCGCTGCAGAGCAGCGCGGTGACGCGGCGACGCGCACGCGACTGTGATACTGCACAAAATTCGACAGCGATTAATCACTAAAATCAACTGGCTTACACATTTAAAACATGGCACCTCAACGTCTGTCTCTTAACGAAAAGTGGTGACAAATGGCGCGGCACCACTGGCTCATTCAAAGCGGCATCTCAGCGAGTCGATCCTGCCCGATGCGGGGCGGTGTTGGGCCGATCATTGTACCGCCCCATGTTCATACTGAGTTTCATTTATCAAAGCTTGCTCTGTGGATGCCCAACTGAGTGCTAAAGGTATGCAATTAATTGACTTTTTTTCACAATGTGACTGCTAATTCATTAATGAAGCACTCGACAACCTGTCCATTAGCTAGTCAATGTACACAATTAACTTCATATGTTTGACTAACATAACTGTCACGTTACGTTGCAACTGTCAACCTGAATTACAAAGGAAAGCTCTAACTAGGATATAATAAAAACTTTAAAACCAACTCATATCAGTTTCTCTCTAAAATAAAAACTAAATAAATTAAATGTTATATTTTATATTTTCTTTTTACAAAAGTTCATTTGGTAGTTCACGAGGATACTACTGCGATTCTTCAATTTTAACGAGTATTTCTTTTAACTCGTATTTATGTAGTTATATTTTATTAATAATATAACTGTACTTTTAGGTTTGAACGCGAACGGCGCCTCGAACGGAACCTACTCTCCAATGAGAGTGTACCACGAGGAGCGGTCCAGGAAAGGACATTTCCGTTACTAATCTTTCTACATATCATCATAGTTTTTATCATTAACTTTATAAATAATGTGATCCCTAAAATTAATAAATAAAGAACAAAACGGCATCTATGAATTCATGTCCCATGCCTAGGTGCTGCGCGCGCATCTGTCTGCGTCACAGTTTGTCTGCCCATTGAGTGCACCAGGACGGCTGGGCCGCCGCCCCATCCAGCATATTATTCAATAAAATTCCTTCACTTTCAATCGATGTTGGAACTGTTTAAAGTGGTGTGTCACAACTAGGAACTGTTATTTATTGAAAATGATTTTTTTGATACTTTTAATGATGATAACTGTAATATCTTCTTCGACACTCATATTAAAATGAAAATAATTTTAATTAAAAAAAACTGTATTGTTGGCAACCGTACGAAAATTCCATTATCATACTAAAATCGATATTGTTCATCTAGTTTTAAGAGCACGAGATTATTACGTGTATGGATAGCAATTATAAGTGTATAAAATTGGCGTACTTCACGATTTGTACAACGGGACATATTTGGACGATCGTCCCTCTGACAGCGTGGCTGCTCCCATATAAGGCCCATACACATGTGATACGCGGGCAGCAATTTATAGTGAACACGTTAATGGCGTTCTGACACCCGCCGCTCACCAGTACTTCAGTGTCAGCACCTATGAAGTACAAGGCTGCGTTCCAACGAAGATCGTTCATTAGCAATTATGATATTTGTAACGTATGCCTGTGAGTTTCAACTCCTCTCATTCTGAGGGAACACCCGTGCCCCGCAGTGGAACAGTAGAGGGGTCCAGGATGGTGGTGACATTTCTACTAATTGCTTTCGTATATATTTGTTTATGGTAGAACTGTAATATCGTTGCCCCGCGTCGCCGCGGACGGCCCGCGGTTTCGGAGCATGTGACAGTGCCGTTCAATTTTATAAATACTTCTTTCATATTTCATTTGTTGTTTCATCTTCATAATTCTTTCATGTTTAGTTCTTGTTATAGCTACATAATAATTTAAGATATCTGAATAAGATTTTTAAGTACAGAAATGTGATATTGTAAATTTTTTTATAATTCTTCTAATATGGTTGTCATTATAAATTTATTACCGTCAGTGCCTATTTTTTGCATTTGTAACTATTTATATTAATAATAAAGGTTTTTTTTAACTAATTCAATCTCTTTTATTTCTTTTCTGGACTCCAATCCAAGGCGTTCAGAAACCAATGATCAATTTAAACACACTATCAGTTACACAACTTGGCAAAAGAATCAAAATTGTTTTGTGTATTGATATTAACCCACTCAGAACTGAATTTTTCTATTATAAAATATTCGTAAACAGATTATGTTTTCGAATTTAATGTTATTTACATTATTTCAGTAAATATTTGGTTTACTTAAGAATTTTCAAGATGGCGAGCGTGCCTCAGATGATAGGCTAGTCCTTTACGACTGCACACGATCATTGACATCAAAATTTTCCTCATACTCTCCGTCTACAAACATATCAGCAATCTGCTGTACTGATAATCTAAAAACAAAAATGTATACAGCAGTAGAACACGTAGGCTAAAGGACTATCAGTCCATATGTGGAACGACAAACTAAAAGGTATAAATTAAGGGATAAATACACACTTCAAAACTGTCTGGGATATTTATTGATGTACCGTAAGAAGTAACAATCCTATGAAAAAGTTTTAAATATCAAATTGTTGCTGGCACATTTGTGTTCTTTATTCGAAATTTAAATAAAAGATTTTCAAAGGCGGGAATATGTTGCTTACTTGATATTCGTCCTAATTAATGTTCTGAATTTTCACGTTTTCCGTTAGTTTAAATTTTGTAGCGATTTGTATGTAATTCGATTTTGCTGACTGGTGTCGCTACTATTTTAAGTTTTCTTTAAAACAAGTTATTTAAATTAATTGTTTTGGTGTTTTTGGCAACATGCAACATCGACATTTAAGCAGGGAAGAAATGGTTCGTGTTGTAGGCATGCTTGAAAACGGCGCTATTCAAAGGAATGTTGCGGATAGGCAATCGCGGATGCAGACTTCAATGGGCCTATGAATCCAAATGTTCCGTACATTGGCAGTAGGAAGATCGCCAATGGTCCACAATGATGTTTTCTGATGAATCCCGGTTTAAATTCCATCCGTGTTCACGCATGCGTGATTGAACACCTGGACGGTAGAGTCACATTCGACACTCAAGAAGTCCATCCATATCAAGGTGGAACAATCATTATATTGGCCGTAATACGCCCTGGCGGGGAAATCAACCTAAGATATAGTGCACTCTAATGGCTGGAAAATATCGTAACGTGCTGAGACCTATAATCTTACCACACCGATTGCAAATGGGGCAAGACTTTATATTGATGCACGACAATGCTCGTCCACATACGGCTCGAGCCGTAACTCGGTGGCCACAACTCAGTGGTCAGCGGTGTCGCGGCCCTGGACTGGCTGGCCCAATCCCCGAATTTAAATCCGATTGAAAAAACATGTTCCAGCGTAAATCATTAAGTTCAGTTTCCCGGATATTCTGGAGTCGGAAGATAAACCTTTGAACTTGCGCCGTACCTGGACCCTAATCTCACAGGAAGACCTGCACACATTGGTTTTGAGCATGCAAAACCACTGCCAATGTGTCATTAATGTCCGGGGTGCTTCTGCAGATTATTAATTTTGATTAAATCACAATTTTCACACCGAGGGGCCTTTTCACAAAAGAAGTGCCCCACAGGCAGCGCTGACGTCGCGTGACCGAATGTTACCAGTATCTACCGATTTTGTTTCCCCAAAATTCTACTTAAAAAATGTTGACAAATCAGTTACATACATTTTGTTCAATAAATATAAGATAAAGATTAAACTATATACCTATATATTACTTGGGTATAATTATAAAAAGTTATGAAATCACAAATGGGATTCAGAGTATTATAAAAAATATGTACTTATTCATTTTGCCTCGCCGTAATTACAGAATCACGATTCAAGCAAAACACAAACTATGTTATCAAAATATTTAGTATGAACTAATGCAATTCGGCATTATTTAGTATCTGGGATGACCTAAAAACATTAACTTATACGAGGTTCACGAAATTACTGCATGGATTTTTAAACATTTTAGGATATTGCATTTTGTGTTCTTTATATGGAACGCAAGTACTAAGGCAGGGGTTGGCAACCTTTTTTAGCCACGGGTCAAAATCAACCAAAATATGAGCATTAAGAGACTTGGGTCAAAGATATTTTCCAAACCTTTTTGATTTTTATATATTTTATTTTCGGAACTGAAGCGGGTCACTTGAAATTATCAAATGGGTCACTCGGTGCGCCGCGGGTTGCAGACCCCTGCGTTGAGGTATTCAGGCAGTGCGTGCTGCCCATGAGTGCCCTGCTGACGCGAGACTCGGCTCGGTCTCCGAGGAGCGGACCGACGACCTGATGTCGCGGTGGTTGGCGGTGGACCGTGCGCGTCTGCGCGCTGCCTACGACTCGCGTTCAACAGCGGGCCGGTCGCGTGGCAGTATTTGGTATTAAATCATGGAAATTAGTGGCGAGGCTAACAATAAAACAACAAATTATGAAATACAACAGTTATGTATTTCTTATTCTAGAACAATATTATATATGGATATAACCGCAGAACGGGATTGACAGACTGCCGGTCAGTAACAATATTAAAATTAACCCGAAATTTATATATTTAACACTGGCAATACTGAGACATGATGAGCACGAAAAACAGAGCGGTTGACTTGATTTATTAAAATAATGACAAGGTCACAAAAAGAATTCCAGAATAGATAAATACTAATGATAATAAACTTGACAAACAGAGCTATCGTGACGTTTAGTGTTGCCAGCGAACACCGATAATGTAATATAAATACTATTCAACGTTCATAACGGCCATTTTACTGTTAATATTTTGATGATAAATCTATAATTTTCGGATTAGTTTGCATATTAATATTGTCATCTTAATAGTATATTATCATCATAATAGTATATGAAAATAATGAATCAATTCGTTTACAAACCTATTCTATGATCATAATAATGTTAAGCCAGTTTTATGTACACATTTCAAACATTGGAATCAATACAGACAGACGATTGAAAAACCATTAGCCGTTTCACTACGTAACGTGCACAACGAGGAACAGACAACATTCATTGGAACATTCTACTTTAGGCTCTTAGTACTATAGTCACAATATGAAAAACTTGAAAACAAAAGCAACTTAAGAAAAAAATCGATACATTGCAAATATATCGCACTGAGAGCGACACCGAACTTTTAGCAGACGACACACCGCGAGGGGTGTCTGAAGACAACGCGTCAATTAAAAAGGCAGCGACAGGGTTGTACCAGGAGGCCCGCGCCCAGGGACAGCGCGGGCCACTTGTGAAACTACACAAACAGCAGTACCGTGCCTGGAGCAGGCCGCACACGTTTCACTGTAGGTTTTAAAAATTTGTCACAAACTGTCAGTTTCCTCTGACTATATACAAAAAAAAAAACAATACGTCAATTTTTGATAACATACATATTCCACTTTATATTGGTTACGTCTCCCGAGGGACCTAAGTAAGATACTTCAATAGTACACGTACTCGGTGTGTGTAACGTCGACAAACTAATTTTAGATTATTCACATTAGAATATACATATATAAGCTAATTAAAGTTTAAGGTAAATAAAATTAAAACCCTGAAAAATACAAGGAAAATCTTTTTATTCTGTCGGTTTTTCTCAAGCTCAGCGAGTTAGCTAGGTTTAGCTTTTCGTCCCCGCCGAAAGTGTCTTGTTGCACCGCGCAGGCGTGTGCACGGAGCGCACGACCAGGGCTGCAGCCGGCGCGCGCGCACCGCGACGGAACCGGGTGCACCTCACTCGTAAATATCGTACCCTTTCTTGGCGCGAGTTGTGTACCGTCACCCTCGCCCTTACACCATATATCTGCAGACACGCGACTGCCGCGCGAGAAACGTCCCCGGCAAACAAGTGCAACAATCCGCCGCGTGCACTTCTTTGTTCTCAGTTTTTTGGAGCTTACCGACAGTTGACGAAGCTCCAAACGTAACGTTGTATGCGATTATAACCTCTATGCTTTAAGCAGTAGCTTTCAAATTAAATTATTCAACCATAGAAGTATCATGTGTATACGTCAACTGCGAACATTTTTGTCGTGAGTTTTTTGCACTAGACGTCGCGTCTATATCAATTCAGTGCGCTCGTGCGCAACACTGATGACTACGCAGAGGCGCATGCGCGGTGTTATCAAAACGAGATTCGACTCACATATTCTAACCTATACATATAAAATTCGACATACCACAGACTAATTACAAAAACTCAGGAACTATAATAAATTTGAAAATGGTACACAGGCTCCGTAAGGATTTAGATAACAGTTCAGAAGGGAACTTACGAACATCTCCCCAATGAGAGTCTAAGTCTAATCACTTGAAAATCTAAGTCTTTTTACTTAATTTATAATATGTCAGGAGAAACAACCCGTATTTCACTGTGATCAAAATAATATATTAATTGCTTAATGTTACATAATCAACATTTTCTGGTTTGTGCTCCGTCAGTACAGTTTAGGGGTCGCGGTCCAACTAACTCCGACCAACCAGTTGGACTACAGGCCAATAGTCCAATAGGGTCAATGGACCAATTATCATTTAAGTTGGAAAAGTCCAACTAATCTGTTATAATTATTTATATACACATTAAAAAAAGAAAAAACATTCTCAATCAATCTGAATCAAATCTAACTAAAAATAATAATTGGACAACTTCCCCTATTGAGGGTTCATAGTCCAACTGGTTGGACGGAACAGTTGAACCACACCTCCTTAATACGCTAATATTTTGTCATCACTACATCATCATCATAATGATGATGATGATAAAATATTAATATACATTAATCATCATACGATAATGATGAACTTTTTTGTTTTTGGTTGTAGTCCATAGTAACTTATATTTAATTACCTCTAGAATAGACCAATTACTTGTAAAAAAGTAAACTATTAATTAGATAAATAACGAATAAACTAGCACATGTTGCAGATATATTTTCACTAATTTAACTTTTTATTTGGTGACCCAAACGACAATTTCAAGTTCACATACAAATACTGCCTTCCGCAAAATACTAGTCGGCCAAGGGAACCATTACAGAGCCTAGTTCCGTGTTCAGCCCCAAACGTGGCAATAAAATAAATTGAAGTCCTCAGCCGTCCTTTAAAAGATATCAATGTTTAATTATGTTTATACAATCAAATGTGATATTTATTTGGGCACATTCAATCCGCAGTGACGAAGTTGATTCACCCATGTAAATATTAAATTTCAGTCAATAGTTAGGAACTAACGACTTCGAGCACGCCGGGCGTGCGCACGCGGGGCGCAGCGCTGCGCCGCGCGTGCGCGACCACGCTACAATCAGATACACCCGGCACAACACGACGGCGGCGCGTCCGTGTGCGGCGGCGCTGCCCGCGCGTGACCGCCGCCTCCTGCACACACCGCCCACGACACAAGCACCCCGCCCCCGGCTGCGCGTCGGTCCGTTTGTAACACGACACGTGTGACTGACATACATACATACAGTCACGCCTTTTTCCCGCTGGGGTAGG
>WUAW01000909.1:2246-14162 GCA_017165845.1 Thaumetopoea pityocampa | reverse complement strand
GGGGGGGGGGGGGGGGGGGGGGGGGGGCACGTTGAGCCATCGGGCCCCGCCACAGAATTCAAAACATGACAGAGGCGGCTGGCCTGAGATACATCCGGTACGACAGAACGAACTTGCTGTGTGTCAAGAAACACACGGCATTAGAGGCGCTGACTCGGCATTATTGAATGATATTAGTGTCAATACTGATGTAACACAAATTAAATTTAGATTAAACCTATCTTTTTCTAATACCAACTATCAAAATGAGATAGCAAACATTTTTAGCGAGTACCAATCTACATTTCTGTCAAAAAGTACTAAAAATGTTGCGTTTTTTCATATCTTTAATGTTGAGAGTAATCATGTTCTAAGATCACGTCTAAATTTATATGTAGAATTTAATTTTGACATGTCTAAACAAAACTGACAGCGCCAAAATGTTTGCTGTCACCGCGCGATTTACAATTTGCATATAGTAAAAAAAATATCTTGCACGTCTGATACTGACACATTTTTTATTAACTTCTCTCATTTTGGGCAGTCTAAAGTTATTTAGATCCTCTCCGCCTTGTCTGACGTATTTGCATAGGTTTCATAAGTCCATTTTTTCCAACGTAATTATGTACTTTTCCACAAATATGTACTTTAAATCATGATCTCGTTTCCATAACATTTTTATCTTTTTTCCAATAAACGATTACCACTCTGACTAGGCGAAAGTTGCTGCAGGCATATTGCCTTAGAACAAATACACTCATTTTGCAATGTTAATCACAGTTTTATTACAACTGTAACTATTATTCACGATTATTGACCATTACAACACACAACACTAAAATTAATATTAAACACTGAGACAAAACCAGGTAACGCCTCATTCGAAGCGTCATCAAATAGCCAGCGTTTCACATTTCATATGTTGATATGGATAAGACAAAGGGCGGGGTTAATGCGATATATCCAGGATGTTATTTAAAAAATATATCTTTTATGAGGTTGTTTTGGACACACATCGTTTTCCACCCGAGTCCATTCGCAATAAACAATAAGTACAGCGAGCAGAGGAGAACCTTCACGCATCATTTGTGTTCATAATGTGAGCAAACACCTGTGTGTGCACCTGAACAAATATAATACTGCCTCAATACACGGTGCGCATACGCCAATATTGGCTACGAAAACTGGGACAACAAATGATATCGGAACAGACAGAACAACATGACCCAAATCTATCTGTACTACTCGTAATGTAAAATTGTTAAGTGTCAAGTTTTGTAAATCAAAGCTATTGAAAAAAAAAACTACTCAGATCGACTAATTAAGAGCTTCCGAAACCGAATTCGTCGATGCTTGTTTGTTCGAGCTTCGCGCAAAAACCAGCGGGTAGATTTTTGTTAAACTTACGGTTTTAAAAGTACTATTCCGACTGAAATACTGTGACATGTTTCATCATAATCGGTCCAGTATAATTTAAAATACAGCTTGATCCTACTTTACTAGCTGCCGTTAAGGTACGAGAGCTCAAGTAAAAGTGGTTCTAAGGCTTGTTATATAAATCTATAATTGTTTCAGCATTTCCCATGTAGTGGAAAGCCGACATTCACGTGTGCGTAACCGCGGGCAAAAGCTAGTATATCAATATGATCTTTCCACTCAAATTGCTTCGTGTTGCTGGTAATAGGAATAAATAAAACTTCGAGTGTACAGGATTACTTATAATGTTTAATGTTCACCGAGTATCGATTTTAAATTAATATTTGTTTTTATACTTGCTTATCAAAAACATGCCCTTTTGTAGATGAAGTTAAATCTGCCTACTGACTTATCGAATCTAAACTCATTGACGGTTCACACACACACACACAAATAGTAAAGCGATTTGAATACATCCCCGTGCGGGCATTTTAAGGAAATCTTTCAATAAATTCTAGTATTTAAGTCTGATTGAAAGCTCTAAAACAACGAAATTTATTAGAAATATGTTGTTGTTTCAAATTCAATTTGCATTGTGTTGTCAGAGATTGTTGAAATCAAACCGTATATTGCCCTGTTATAAATAATAGTCTGTAATACATTTCGTGCGTCAGTTGCGCCCGCTGCTAAACAAGCGAGCGAGGCGAGCGCGGCGGATTCGACGGCCGCTCCTCCGTGGCGGTCCGGTCTGGCTTATGTGGACTTCTATCCGGCGTTACAGGGGAGCCGTTAAAAGGTTCTGTGGTCAAATTGAGAACCCATATTGGTGTCATTTGGTTTGTCTATCCTTCCTCAAAGTTCTTTTTCAGAGTCTATTTTCTTTTAGACCTTATTTTTGAGCGAAGGCTGCGCCCGTTTCTGATACCGTCGGCGTTACCGGACACCGCGTGACTCAGCTCATGTCTCATTACAGGTGACTGTAGAACTGCGCCACTCCTGTCGTTACTGATTCATAAGAGTTGTTTAATGGTGCTACCACTGTCTCTCCTCTCCTTCAGAGATAGTAGTATCTTATAGTCCTGTTTCCTATTCCATATTTTTTGCTCAATACACCTTTCTTACCTCACCTTCTTTCCTTCTCTGTCCACTAAGCCGTGGGAACGCAATGAAGAACTTTAACACTTTTGAATTTTATAAAATTGTGGCGTCGTGGTTCGCCGGCCGACACGTCTCGTTTCCAACGGGGGTGAAAAGTGAACTCGAAGCAAGTGGAAAGAAGTAGTCTCTGCCTACCCCAATTCTTCAGTAGTATAGTGGTCACTCGCCTGCCACGCCGGATACCGGAATTCGATTCCCTGCCAAAGAGCCAGGGGAAAAGGGCGTGACTGCATGTATAACGTAGTATCAACCGTACAACATGACGTGTGTGTGTGGTCGATGTCGACGCAGCCTCGGTCTGAAGTTCGAATCCGCGACCTGTACGCTACCATTGTTATGTCTTCTCGGTGTTGCGGACGGCGCGCGAAGCGGTGTGTCGGTGATACTAGTCGTGGGGAACGTTACGGAATGACGTCAGACGGCATACGGTCACGTGGGCCCGGGGGCCTCGCACCGCGACCGAAAGACCGCACGCGCTTGTATTTATAAGGAAGTTAACAATTTAGCTGATTCACCATATTTAGTTGGCAGCTAGTTTTTATTTCAAACGTCCGCATTTCTTTACACGTTCTCTATTTGATGTGCCGTTGTGTAAATCGAAATCATCGTCATTCCTAGTCCATACTCGTCCCCACTACAGGGGCACGGACCTCCCCTGATCAGGAGGGGGATTAGGCCGTAGTCTACCACACTGGTCTAGTGCGGGTTGGTAGACTTCACAACAGCCATGCGGGCATGCAGGCTTCTTAGAAATTAAATCATAATAAAAATATATCCTACATGCTTGGGAGATTTTCTTGACGGCGTGTGAAGTCTGCCCGCACTAGGCCCACATTAGGCCACCGTGGTGGACTAAACCTAAACTAAACCCTCTGATGATCCGAGAGCAGCCCCGCGCTAGATAAATTATTTGATGAAGACTATGTTTTACAAAATACTTAAATCCAGTCAGGGTAGGTTGGTACTTGACAAGCCTACCCTGACTGGATTAGAATAATGTCAGACTTATCAATTCGTACAACATGTCAGCCGCGATAGGCTCGCTGGACAATCTTTTTAAATGTTTTAATGAGTTTAGGAGTCGTGATGCACTGAGAGCGGTCGTAACGGTCGGTTACACGGAGTTAGGACACGTGCACACTAATTTAAATAAAGGTGGTAATTCAGCTGTAACAGAACTTAACTAAATTTAGACTCTCCGTATCTTTATCTAATGCCAAAAGCCAAAACGAGATAGCTACAATTTTGGCGCTGTCACTTTTGTTTAGACACGTCAAAATTAAGAAATTTAGACGTGCTCTTGGAACATGCCGACTAAATATACGCAAAAACGCAATTTTTTGTACTTTTTGCCTGAAATGTAGGTCGGTACTCGCTAAAAGTGTTTGCTATTTCGTTTTGGCGTTTGGCATTAGAAAAAGATAGGGAGAGTTTAAATTTAACTAAATTTAAACTCTCCCTATCTTTTTCTACTACCAAGACTAGTGGAAATTCTGCTTTAACACAACCTAACTAGGTTGTGTTAAAGCAGAATTTCCACTAGTCTTGTTATTAGTTCCAGCTGTCGACAAAGTAGCGAATGGACCTAACGATTAGTTTGTAGCGGTGCGCGTCAGCTCGCCCGCGGTTCACTTAGACGTGACTTAACCAGCTCGGGTAATTACTATAATTTCACTACCATTAGTGGCGATCACCGATAGCGATGTCCGACCGCGGATTGGTACCGTCTTCAGCCGATTTTCGAAGCAAACGTAAATCGTTAATTTTCAAACATTAATTATGATAGCACACATTACTGGATGAGAACTGACTGTCACTATTGATATTCTTCCGACTACTCGCCCCGCCGTCATCTGAATCCAAGTCGGGGTCTGTTGAAACTACAGGTGGAGAGCACCCCGCAGCTCGAAGGCAGGCCCTAAAGCGTGGAGCGTTTCGCACGAGCACCGTGCACGGGTGCGGCTTGTTGAAAAGGAGTCTGCTGTCATGGTAGCGGCATAGAGTTTATATAAGCTGTAGAACTCCTTTCACGCCTTGTGTAATTTCTTTATACTCTGCGTTTTCTTATCAAAATAATACCACCTATGAAAAAATAAATCACTGTATTTTTTTTGTCTGCTGCCGTGAATCGTTTTTACAACTCGTCCCTGCTCAATTCACCGTTTTAACATAAAATCCAAATAAACGCTGACTAAATGAACGAACCGTGCAGTTTCGGGGGTGTTCAAACCCGTGCCGACGGTTCGCACTCGGTTAGGCGCGCTCTGTAGCTTATATAAACTCTAAGAGTAGCGGGCGCTGATGACGGTATGCCGTAGACCCCCCTCCTGACCAACTTGAATCTTTATATTATTCTTGAATCCTTCTAACATTGGTTATTTGACATGTCATCCAGACTGAGTACTAAAATAAGAAAGTGCGTCTCTCTGCTGTCTCTACGTCTTAACCGCCGGACAGGTTGTTTTGACATTCGGTGGTGTGGCAGTGTGGCGACTCCGAGAACAGGCTATAACTGTAGGTACTATGGATCATCGTGGTGTCAAGTATACGAGTGTTCAATAGACAGCCGACTGCTAACAACACCTGTTCAGCGCCAAACGCTTACTGACCAGTCAGTGCTGTCCAGCGCCGTGTGCTCGGCGCTCGCCGCGCCGCGCGCGCCCGCAACCTCTCGTTATAGTAGAGCAGCTCGGCCGCGCTAACTGCGCCGTCGTTAACCCGTTATAATGACTTTTACGTCAAACTAACATGAACGCGTACTCAACATCTAGACCGGTGGTTCCCAAAGTTGTCCAGGTGGACCCCCAGTTATCCACGGCAGACTCGACGGTGGTCTACGTTGACGTACACAAATTTCCATAGTTAGATCTAATCTTTACAATTTTTGTAGCTTTTTGGGAATATGGTAGAAATGTAGCTGCAGTGGGTCCACCGGAACCAGATAAATTTTTGAAGGTGGTGTATGAGAAAAAAAGTCTGGGAACCTCTGATCTAGACCATCACTTACACAGAGAGAGATATAATTCATACGTTTTTGCACAAATTAGTATAAAAAAGTTTTTTTTATAATCTAGCAAAGGTATAGGATAGGTATAGGATATTAAAAAAAAACTCGCAAATCAATATTTCGGGTGCATTGTGCAGAATTAAAAATATTACATAACGCTACAAGTCGCGTTGGAAAGAAAATTCAGGTACACCAAGGACCAGACAAAAAACACGCTGTCCGGCTCCGGTGTTCTGGACCGGTGCGCGTTACACCGTTGAACTGTTCCGGGGCGGGAGTCTCGCGAGGGTTCGCCTTCGGCTGGGGTTCGCGCCGCGGCCGTGGCACTCATATTTTCGCATGATTGATAATGCGGATAAGTAATCATACAAGTAGACTAAAAAACATAATTACTTAACTAAAAATATTGTTTTACTGTACGTTTTTAAAATATTGTATTCTTATTTACAATTCTAAGCATTCAAACTAAGATTTTCGCACGCGCCCCACACAACCGGAGCTTACTGATCGCTGTGATGATTTAACTCTTTCGCTGCGAACAGCGCATGTAGGCACTCAACTATAGACGCTTCCCCTGGGCGAACAGCGGCTATAGGCGCCCGGCCTGAGTCGCTTGCTCCGAGCGAACAGCGCCTATACGCGCTGCGCATTTGTTTTGCATTTTGTCATTAATAACTGCAAAATGATGGCCATTAATTCGTTTGTCTGACGCGATGGCTGCATACGCTTCTTGTGCAGACAACCTTCAACTATCGCGCCTTCTGCGCAGAGGGCGATTCTGTTTTGAGCGCTCCGCAGTGAAAGGGATGGTATAGTTGTCATATCTGTCTCTGTCATTGCTTCCGAAACACGACACGGAGGGTCGCGTGTAAATATTAGCACACAAATTGCACGTGCACGATAATCTTTTGGCGCTCGGGCACACTCGTAAACCGCGACTTCCTTATTGGGAGGTGGGTCACAATCCCACCACGCGACCACCACTCGCGATAGGGCTACGCCGCTCGTCATAACATCGACACATCTGAGATGCGCTCAACGGACCCGCTGCGGTCTCACGCGCCGTCGGCACTCACAGAACATTTAAATATCACTTCCTAAAATACATATGCATGTTATTATCTAATGGTAGGAATTTACAATAATTTATGTATTTTATTTATATAATACTTTACACAGTGTTAATGCTTTCTCTACCAGTCGACCTCTGAGTGAAGATATAATTGATCCCTTACGTTTCTCCGCGTGAAGTATTAACCCATTTGCATCATGCATGACCCTACTCAAGCTGCCGCGCTGGAACATCAGCAGCGTTCAATTGACGACTGACTTGTATCACCGCGCGCGGGCGGTCCTACGAGTATGTGCAGTAAAAGACATACAAATTGTTCGCGGGGCTTATTAACACTGCACCGTGTAAAACCGTTGATACACAATGTTACATCGCAAACATCGCGTTTTAATATTTAGCAACTGGCAATAAAAAACTATCGAATGACCGCGGATTATTCCGCACTCGGTGATATTAGACGGTCGCGGGCTTGAGGATTGTTCTGCGCTTGGGATTAGTAGCCAGTTGCGGCTCGCGAAATATTCAGCGATTAGTGATAGTAGACAGTCGCGGCTCGCGGGATATTCCGCGCTTAGTGATAGTAGACAGTCGCGACTCGCGGGATATTCCGCGCTTGGATGCAAATAGGCTAAGTCGTGATTAGTTGGCCGCGCTTTAGGTAAACATTTAGCAAAACTCAGAATTGTTGGAAAACTGCCGCTTGCCTTGCCTCCTTTGGTCCGCAGTCCCGCCGAGTTCCACATGGATTATTGGATTCTGATAATATTAATAATATTGTACTGGTGCTAGACACGGCTTACGATCGAAAGTTCGTAAGTTCGATCCCGGTCCACTAAGTTATTTTTGCTAATTCATATACGGTCTACATTGTTGAGATCAATGTACTTAACGGAGAATGAAAACATCGTGAGGAAACCTGCACGCCCGCACGGGTGTCTGAAGTCTACCAACCCGCACTACGTCAGCGTGGTAGACTACGGCCTTATCTTCCTTCTGATCAGAGGAGGTCCGTCCCCCTGTAGTGGGGACGAATAGGCCTGCGGAATGAATCATATAAATAATATGTCCACGTAGATGATCTTCGACAATGGTCAGTGTTCACATCATCAATATCAGATGAGCGATGTTTCGCTGCGTCGGTCCGTGGATTGATGAGGCTCCGTCATGTTACTTCACATTTGACCGGAAAATTTCCTATAAAATTTCTGCGGCTCTTCCATACTAGATACATAGAGTTATTGTAAATCCGCTAATATCTTGTCGGAATCCTATACAAATCCTATCTATGAAGGGAAAACTGTTTAAAGTAAAACTTTATCGCTCAATACATGGTACACTCGTAGCCGTTGTCTCCTGCAGTTAACAAACAGTTCAACATGTTTCACTATGGGCGATACGAGCTACAAGCGAGTGTTAAATAGAACAATGTAAGCGCTGATTTGTCGAGTGAATAGAGCGCTATTTACAATATTAATTGTGTCATTTGGTGGTAATTCTGCTGTAACACAACTAAATTTAGGCTCTCACTATCTTTCTCTAATGCCAAACGCCAAAACGAAATAGCAACAATTTTGGCGCTGTACGTTTGGTTTAGACAATTAAGTTCTACGTATAAATTTAGCGGTGACCTCGGGACACGCCGATTAAAGATACGCAAAAACGGAACATTTGTTGTACCTTTTGACAGAAATGTAGGTTGGTACTCGTTAAAAATGATTGGTATCTCGTTTTATTGTTTGGCATTAGATAAAGATAGGAAGAGCCTAAGTTGAATTTAAGTTGTGTTACGTCAGAATTGACGCTACAGTGTCATCCGCTACATTAATAAACAACGAGTACTCTGAACAGTACTTTATTATCATAACATACTAAGTCAATTAACAAATGATTATTTTTTGTAGTTAAACTGACGAAAACATTGATTTATAATCATTAGATTATAATCGAGTGTGATACGATGCGTTTACAACGTTCGTCGGTACAATTCTGTCCATGTAGATCTGTGCGGAAGCGGCCCGCGATAACACCACGCAGTGTACATTGCACATGTATAATTAACTCTTACACTAATTGATAATTAACTTGGCCTTCACGATCGGACGTGGACCTAATAAGATTACGGATAAATTTCTTTTTCACACACTCATTGGTCTAACCCCAAATTTTGATTTCCTGTGTCTTGGGCACTAGATAACAATATTACATACTTATGTAGATAAGTGCTAATACATATGTAGATAAACATTCATGATTCGAGTGCAAACATTCGTGCAAGTAGCGTGAGTACAAGCACAGTCTGTGTGTCGAACACTGTATGTGTATCGAACACTGTGTGTGTCGGACACTGTCTGTCAGACACTTATCTGTGTGTCGGCCGCTGTCTGTGTGTCGGAAATTGTAAATGTTTCTGACACCGTGTGTCGGACACTGAGCGTCAGACACTCAGACACACGGTATCTGATTGTCTGACACACAGGTGCAGCATGTAGGTGGTGTGTGATGTTCAATACCGCATCGATTACTTGTCTACCACCGGCGTGCGCTCATGACGCGTTCCGCTCTGCTTGCGCGTGTCAGACTGCGCGGGCGCAGCAGCCGCGACAACCGACCTCAGCGTGCGCACTTGCTCTTGCTCTGCCGTTATAATAATCTCACGACGGCACTGCTCCGCCGCTAACCAAACACATCGCTCATTTTTATTACACAATTCGCTTTTGCCCGCTACTCCGCCCGCGTGAATGTCAATTATCCGCTACGTGGGAAGTCTCGAAACAATCACAGATTTATATAAAAAGCCTTAGAACCACTTTTACTTGAGCTTTCGTATTGTTTTAGTAGCCGCCGTTAGCGCCTACTAAAACAGAGATCATGCTGTATCTTCAATTCTACTGGACCGATTTTAATGAAACATGCCGCAGTATTTAAGTCGGAATAGTACCTTTAAAAATGTAATAATTTAATTAAAATCTATCCTCTGGTTTTTGCGTGAAGCCCGAGTAAACAAATATCGATTGATTTGGTTTCAGAAGCCCTTAATTAGTCGATCTAAGTAGTTTTTTTTTAAATATCTTTGATTCACAAAATTTGACATTTAATGATATTGTAATAGTTTTTAAATGTTGATCTTTTTATTGTCTCGTTGACTCGTTTGTCACACTCGGTATGGCTTCTCGATCTCGTTTCAAGCGTCGCGTCGGTCGCGGGATCCAAATCGGTCAGAACGATTTATAATTCCATTAGCAGCCAATAGCATATCCGCGAAGTGTTATTTTCGAAGACTTTCTTTTTTTCTTTTAGTTTTCTTTGCATAAAAATAAGCCAAATCACTAAGTGTCTCTGAACAGGATCTTCGTACATTGGCGATCTAGGCGGGGTTGAAGAAATCTTAATGACACCCCGCGTTTCGCCGCTTTAGGTACAGTACTGTTCCAAGGCCTAAAACCCCGATAAACATCCCTTCTACGACTGCGCAAGCCGAGGCCGACGCTCACTCGAGGTGCGAAACGAGTCAAAAGTTAGACCTTTAAGACGCTGTATTAATTTTAACGGTAAGATTAAAATTTTACACGCGGTGTCACGATTAGAGAGAAACGGAAGAGTTTCGTAAAGGCCGTAACCAATCTATCAGAACGTTCCGTGACCACGACCACTGCACCAGAAATGTGAAGAAGAAGAAGGATTAAACCATAAACTCATATAGAAAAATTGTTCTATACTTAGAGAACTAAAGTTATTACGCATTTTATAATGGGGGGAGGGGGCGTAATCTGCGTATCTGACGACCTACTTCACTACATGATACCACGTGTCCTCGACAGATGGCGCCGCTCTTGAGTGACGTGATTAGAAGTCTGAATCACGCTAATGAATTTTTATAGCGACTTAACGTATATACAACGTCCCGATATGAACCGTCGGGGCGAGACGGCAGGTGGATTTTCCCTTTTCCGATACTGCCACTCCTGCCACACTTCTACTCTATAGCTGGTGACATGATTAACAACGCACCATGGGTTATAATCATCTCGCTGTAGCTGGTGGCCCCGATGTGACCATCAAGGTCGTCGTCAACTTCACCGTTGGTCGTCAGTTCGCTGTGGCGCGTACAGACTATGTGCTTGATAGTTGACTCGTGTCAGCGGTTAACAGGCGCGCGTGCAGCCGCGGGTCGTGCCCTGTGTGACGGGGCCGCCGAGCCAACACTTCGGGTGCCGCACCGCGCGCGCCACTCAATTGAACATTATTTGGGACGCTAATTAGGTGACGCGGCCTTTGCACCGCTGACTGCGGCAACTCGTTGCCGCCAGCACAGTGCGTCGTCAACAACAACCGGCGATCATACATACACACATACTGGTTACGGTTTCACTTTTAGTACGGGTCGATTTCAGTTCTAACACAAATCGCTTAAGAAGTAGTATTACCATACAGAGAGTGCCAAGTTTTTTTAAGTATCCAAAAGAAAACCTTTAAAATATCCAGTCTTTTGTGGGAATTGGTGAGGTAGTGGGACTAAACCACTGATAATTCCCGCGACAGCCTATTTTGAACACCTTAAGTGACTGACGAGATTTCTGAAATAAATTCATCGTTATATCTTAAGCCCGTCTCTGGAAGATGAATTCCTCCCCTGACACGTATCCGGCGCTCACGGCGGCGTGGAACCACACATTCAAACGTAAAATGACCTCCTTGGCGAAGTCCTCTCGACCACATTGAAAATAGCTCGCGGTAGCTGACTGGTTGAGTCGTGACAGCGACCGTCCGATGGTAACGTGCGTCGTGCATTACGGGGAAGCTCCCGCGTGTTAACTGACGGCGGGGACGCGCGGTGCTGGTGACGGCGGCGTCACTCACCCGGGGGGTGGTCGTGCAGCCCGCGGGCCGTGACTCCGCCCGGCGCACGTGACGGCGCGTCCGCTCCGATAAGCGCGCGGCGCATTCGCCACGGATACTTTGGCATGTCGCTATCGGAATGCTCGTACAGTTTCACGTCGCGTTACGATTCATAAAGTAGGTACGTTTGTTTGATCAGCTCGGCAGAGAAGACGTACACAGTGGGCATTTCGTTCAGTCTGTGCAAATATTGAAGACGACTCGAGTTACACTACTTTTTTTAAATTCATACACACTGTTAAATGGGTCTTTCTCCGTTATTAACTACGCACCGCGTGTAATAGAATCAATTTACAACAACAAAAAAACAACTTACGAAGTTTGTTGCAGTTTGTCTGACATGGAAAGTATACGTCCGTCGGTCACGGGGGGGGGGGGGGGGGGGGGG
>WUAW01000908.1:380-14818 GCA_017165845.1 Thaumetopoea pityocampa | reverse complement strand
ACTCACAATATTTACCTATTGTTGTAATACCCGACATATCAACTACGATGAAGTACTAAACGTTGAGGACAGAGCTAATGTAACTGTATTCCTGAATAATGAATAATAAAACTGAGTGCAGCGTTTAGATGGGAATTTATCACAAGAAAAGGTAAATGATCACAAGATATAGAATAGAATACATGATACAATGAGATGAGAACCGAGGAACAGGGAGAAAAATTAATCAATAAAAATAATATGACAAATATTCAAATGAAAACAACATTATTTTTAAATTAATATGTATAAAAGACATGTATAAAAAACTTTGCGTACAGAGTCCGCAACAATTGTAGACTGTCATGTATCTAAATTATCTGAGTGAACTTGATCTGTGGCGAGGGGAATGGTAATGAAAGTTAGCAGTACGTACGACAAACAACCCTTCAGAAAAAGACAAAATACAGCGTTTTGGAATCCGAATTGACACTCACGCCGAAAGGTTATAATAAAATCAGCAATCTACTTATCAAACTGGCCTACACATAAACATCATCATCACCACTATCATCATCATCATCATCAGTACGTGCAAGTCCACTGTTGCACATGGTTGAATAACCGGATAACGCCGTTGCTCATTGTCATGATATATCCGTTCATCCCTACTCCATATTCGTCCCAACTACAGGGGAACGGACCTCCCGTTAATGTTTTTTAAACATTTGCACGCTTTGAGCCTATAAATATGAGTTTAAATCGCGAAACTCATATTTATTAGAGGTTGTGAGCAGAGTGTGCTCGCGACCATGGTTGCTACAATCTAATCGAAATGTAGTAGAGTTAATAAAATATTAAAAACTTATCTTAATAAATCCCACGAAGTTAATCTATAAATATGTTTCTATCGTGTCCGATATTTCTCAGAGAATAAAAATAAAAAAAATAAATATTCAACATCATTAGTCGTTGAAGTTACATTCGAATCATTAAGATGACCATAGTAATTATAGTTCATGGTGCTTACTGCACGGGAAATATAGTTGAATGTCGTTGCTTCATACCACTGAAGAATGCAGGTGCTTCGATGCGCATGCAACTCGGTTATGTTCACACATGGTAAGTGAGTGCCTGATTTCTTACAAAAAACTGAAGTGGAATAAATATTGATTTTCCTCTGTAGAATACAATACAGTATTTTAATTGCATAACAATACAAAAAACAAACATAAAAAACAAGAATTGAAAAGTATACATTGGGCGGTCTTATCGCAATATGCGATCTCTTCTAGACAAACTTCGGGTGATAATTAATCTTAGTTTGTTATTTCGAAATGTATTGATGTAATTACTAATATTTCTTAATCTAGCTTAGTATTAAGCTAACTTAAGAAATATTTAGGTGGGATTATAAGCTACAGCGCAGATGTTTTTTATGAGTCATTAGCGGCATTTTCATGAGTTTGGCTTGCATCTCTGGATTTTCAAACAACTACCTATGTAAGTAGTTGTTTGGGGAGGAAATCATATTTGTATCCGAAAAATCGTGACAAATTCGCCCTTTTACATTGTGTTTTGGCAAAATATGGGTGTACATACAACGTATGCTACTGGTTATTTTGTCCCGAGATAATTGGCGCGAGAGTATTCTTAATCCATAGTTAATACAACTGCCGTATGCTTACCAAATCGCGTCCGTACCACTACTTTCCTTATCATCCAGTTTCTTGCATATTAAACAGTCATAATTATTACATAAATCTTGATAAGTAGCCGTAGTTATTACGCGATATAAAAAATATTTAATATTAATTATGTTTAATATTAAATATTTTTTATATCGTTTCATATTAAATATTTTTTATATATTAAATATATTATTTATATTAAACATAATTATTAATTTTTTATTAAATATATTTCAGTTTTTTTTTAGTTGGAATCAGGATCCCCTTTCCTTGCATTCAGGATCCCTAGGCAGACTAATTTAATTTGAGACTTGATAAGATGAAGATTATTGCGATGAGATCGAAAATATTTAATCGAATATTTAATATCTATACCATCGTGTCGTCAAGACGAAAATGATATACATGTGTCAACTAATTGGAGTGCATTTTAATAAGCCGGCCATTTTTGGTGAAACCTTTTTAGTTGCCCTGAATAAAAAAAAACTACACTGTTCAAATCTCATAAAGGATTATCCCGTCACATGCGTGACATGCGGGCATCCGAATTAAAGTGGCGAGCGCGGTGGTCGAATAAAAAAAAAAGAAAACTCAAAGAAAACCGCAGACCGAGGCGTCAATCTTGCAGATTTTCAGTAAAAAAAGAAAATAATAAATTACGAGGTGGGTTATTATTGCTGTCTCGTGTCTGTATTGGTAGCTCAGTTTGAGATTCGAACGCAGAGCGCGCACCCGCTCCCGAGATCGCGCTGTTTCCCATCGCCTTACCACCGTCTTATTACTCGCGGTCTTTAACATCGATTCCACGAAAATGATTAGATATTTAATAATATACGCTTTTTTTTAACTTTTAGTGTGTGATAGTGATGTGTTGTGTTTCATTTGTTTAAAAGCTTACGATTTTTTATTGGAAACTTGTATTTTCTTTTGTGTACTTTATTAGTGGTTCTCTGTTAAAAGTCATTGCCTGAGTAATAGAAGATGCTAGGCAGATTTGGTAAGACAGATTTTTTTTTCATTTGACTCCCGACTGAAAATATTTAAGTCGATATAAACCCTTAACGTCGATTCCTCGACAAAAATACTTAGAAATATGTATGAATTTGAATGAAACAAATATGTCAGTAGCCTAGTATGTGGCAAGCTTTATTTTCTGCCTAATTCCTTGCGAAACTGGCGACTGGTTCCATGCTACCGTAAGCATTCGGAGGTTACAGGGAAATCTCCTTGAGACGAGATCTAGATGAGCACAACACGGTACTCCGATGACGCTCTATCAAGAGATCAGCCCCTCATGATATTGAAGGAGGCCACCGCGGGGGTTTTTAGTGAGGTACAGTTCCAAATACCCCAGTATTTTCCACAGATTATTGGGGAACACTAAGATTTTCCCCCGCGTCATTAAAAAGGTACCGTTCTAAAATAAAATCTTTTGTGAACTAAATAGATAATCAAAACACCACATACTTATTCAAATTATAAAAGTAGATAGGGTTAAAAGAAATATAAAAATACTAGCTTTTGCCCGCGGCTCCGCCCATGTGAGTGTCGGTTTTCCGCTATATGGGAAATATGGAAACAATCATAGATTTATATAAACGGCCTTAGAACCGCTTTTACTTGAGCTCGTGCCTTAATGGCGGCTACTAAAAGAAGGATCAAGCTCTATCTTCACTTCTGCTGGACCGATATTGATGAAAAATATTTAAGTCTGAATAGTACCTTCAAGATTGTAACATACATAAATACATACAATCATGCCGGTATCCCATAAAGGTAGGCAGAGACTACAGTCTGCCACATACTACGATCCTGACACACCTCTCTCGCCTCATCCACATCCATACATCTCTTCATATACTTTCGTCGATTAAGGGTGTTATGAACTTCACTTTTTTGAAATAAGTTGTTGATTTGATCAAGGTAAGTTTTCCTGGGCGCCCTCTTTCGATACTTCCACTCATATTTGCCCGGTATATTTGTTTCCTCAATCGAATCTTTCTCATTCTTTCTAAATGACCAAACAATGGTTTGGTCATTTAGAAAGAATGGTCATTTAGAAGAAATGGTTTCAAGGCTCGAGAAAGATATGCTGCAATGGCAGCATATCTTTCTCGAGCCTTGAAACCATATCGTACTTCAACTTACACCGATCTCTTATCACGCTATTTCTTAATCGATCGCTCAGTGTGACTCCACAAATACTTCACAGCGAACGCATTTCCACCGAATTCATTCAAGACTGTAACATTTGGCCAAAATGTACCAGCAGGTTTCTACATGAAACTCGAACAAACAAACAAACATCGATAGATTTAGTTTCAGAAGACCTCAATTTGTCAATCTGAGTAGATTTTTTTAAATAACTTTAATTTACAAAATTTTACGTTTAACAATTTTATAATAGATAGATGAAAGCTCTATGAGAAACACTGCTATTTTGATATGAAATTCATACATTTTGGGCTCGGCTTGCATATTAATTTAGCTGTTATTTGCGGAAATATGACAATAAGGTGAGACAAGTTCTGACAACCTTCTTTCGTTTAGATCACACGTCATGTTTGATGTTATATGGATTACCCATTCTGAGGTCTAATATATATTGCCTTCTCATTTCCTTTTATAACGAGTGGAACTGTCTGCTGTGTGTATGTGGAGCTCCAATAAAACCGCTCGGCGCCTTCTGAAGATCAATTCAACCATCACAGGAGTCACGTTAGATAATATTGCCATTTAGGACTGAACAGCCACACACCCTGCATTCATAGCGAACGTGTTTTGACGCAGAAAAACTACTTAGAACTACAGAAAGACACGGAGATAGTTCTCAGGGTACGTTAGATTTCTACTAACTAAAAGTTTTACGATAGTTTTCATCGACACGTTGATGGACTTTGGATTTCATTATGGATACCTTGCCAATGTCCTTCGATACCAAGCTTTTTTGAACACTTTCCTGTGGGAAACTTTGACTTGCCCTCCTGTACCTCAGCACCTCTAGATAGTGATGGCGACATAAGCCACACACGTCGTTATTCTTTTTTCTGAATGGATGCTTGGGGCACCCGAGCGTAATTGCGTTTACGATCCCCGAAATAAATAAAACGATCCAAGTCGAGATAATGGTAAGGGTAATAAAAAATATTCTTCTAGACACAAAAAAAAATAATTAAATGACATAATACACGTACACATAATTCTATGAACAGCATGCATAATGAACTAAAACTTTCTTCGCATACAATTAGGGCCAAACAAACTGACCCGTTTTAGCGTCAGTTACACTTGTATTCGTACTCTGTTGACATTTGAATATTCAATACATACAATGATCGGTAAACAAGAGGGCTGCTCTTATAACAAACATATCTCTTAACAATAATGTATGAGAAAATATTCATACATTGTTTTCAAGATTTCTAATTTCAATCCAAGTCAATGTTTGATTTTGAGATTTATGTCAGAAGAGATTAGCATTGACGAAGTGGCATGACCATACACTGTCAAGTCTTAAATTTGAGTTTAAATCTAAGGCACGCGTCTCTAACTTCGTGAATGTATACATAATAATTAATTATCACTTCCTTCAAATGGAAAAGGAAAATGTTTAAAAAATCTGCAATTCTCGGAGATCTTCTCGTCGGCGTGTGAAGTCTGCCAATACGCATTAGGCCAGCAATGATAGACTATAGCCTAAGTCCTGTACTTCTTAGAGGAGACTTGTGCCTTATAGTGAAAATTATAAATAATAAATGTAATCCCGCCCGACCTCTTCTAGGTGCATCCTTGCACCGAGGCCCTCAATTTCGACGCACCCATCTTCGGCGACCGCCCACGCCGAGGCTCGAGACTCCCTCGAGGTACCTTCGTCCTAGTCGCCCCACTTCATAGCTGTTAAGGCCAGGCTGGAGTGCACTTCGCACTCGCCATCCTGTCTGGTGACGCTGTAAAAGCCTCGCGGCTAACAGCATGTGTCATACCGAAAGAAAGAAAGAAATAAATGTAATAATGTAATGGATTGTAAAAACATTTTTTTCCAAAATTTCCTAAATAATTCATAAACGATTCAATAAAGTTTCATAAATGCAGAAATATTTTTTCTCTTTTATCTGATTTTTGATCTATTCGATTAAATTAACTTTTTCTTATGGTGTATTTATTTTATAGTCAGCAAATTACAATTGAATTTTAATTTAATCAACAAACTGTACTTTAAATAAATACAAATATTTATTTTAATGGAATGAGTAGAGTGTATATTTATTTTGCACTATACTGTGCAAGACTTCTTGTACTGAACAGTATAAGTAAATATTTGCCTTGGAGAAATGATTGAATAGTTAATTTTGTATTCCGTACAACTTAATCAATATGGACGTACATAAGTTAAATAAAATGTAAATGTTTGTTTAGGTACTTTGAATTCAAATTATCAACAGGTTTTTAGAGTTTTCGTAAAGAAAAAATCTCCTCATTAGATTTTAATTATTTCTGGCGTTAACAGTGTCGGTTTTTGCTGCCAAGTTTAGGGTTACTAGACTCTAAAATATAAAAACAGGAATTGGCGCTGTATTAGGCCGGATATTTTGGCCTCAAATCGGCACATATTGTATTGTATAAGCTGCACATTTGAAAACCAAACATATATTTTAAAATTCAGATATCATTTTTATAACAGAAAAACTCGATTAGGTTAGTATTAAAGTTTTTTTTTATTTTTTGACCCTGGCGTAGTTAGCCGTATTCAAAGGCTTAATTAAAGCCAAACAGGCTGGACACGTAAACATTTGACCGGATAGAGCAGCAAAAAGCCAAATATATTGGCTTTAGCCGACGGAATCTGGTAAGCCTGGCCAGGTTCCGATTTCTTCTATACTAATTATTATAGTAAGAGACGTATTATAAAGAATCGAAAATTAAAGTCATCTAAGAGCCGAATTGAAGTATGCCTTTTAAGCAGGTCACCCTTATGATCCACGACTCTCTCTTTAAGATATAAAAATGATGGGTTTATTATATATTAAGATCCATCGGTCCAAGCCACCTAGAATACGACCTCACCTCAGCTGGTTTTGTAGTGTATTTAAATTATAATTAGACCGTAAACATACAGGCCCACTTCAAACTGGTTTACGTATATAAAATTAAAGTTCAGATAGTTCTCGCTGGTGGTTTTAATTGCTTTTAATATTACTAGCGGTTTATTTCGAATTTAAGATTCTCACAATTTCGCTACAGTGACTCTAAGGTTTTGTTAGATTTTTATATCATCATCATTATTATATTAGTTGGACACGTCCAACGTTAGACATAGTTCTCTTTTGATGATAGCCATCTCTATCTCTTTCCATGAGTGCTATGAAAACCAACTGAGGAATGCATCACACAACATACAATTACAGGCGGCCCTGGATTTTCGTACATTCTACTTTCGCACAATTCCCTATTTCGCACATTTTTAGAAATTCAACTTTTTAATCACCAATGAATAACCAATGAAGAACGTATATCTCAAGAAAATAAAAAAAAAACACCCAAAAGCACTTAACTCGCCTCTTAACTTTATTATGTATACACATTTATAAATAAATACTTTAAAACACAATTTTTGATGCATATTTTTTATATCCCTCTACTTTGGAACATTCAACATTCGCACACACTTTCAGGAACCAGTTATGTGCGAAAGTCGAGGGCCCACTCTACTGTGATTTTTAAGACGCCTGTCAAGCGTGGCATTTCTAACCGTCCTTTTTATGGAAGAGGCTTATGTTCAACAACGGATTTCTACGAGCTGATTACGATGATGATAATAATAACTGAATTCAGAATCTGCAAGGTCAGGGTCTGTTTCTATGGGAGGAATATGATATGGGAATTTTATTCCATTTCCGTGTACCTATATCTCTCTGTACCTATAATTTGTGTTGGGACATTCATGTAGAGCAAGTACGTAGCTTTAAGCGAGGAAAGTGCATGGAAAGGTTAATGTGAATGAGGTGAAAGAAGTTTGTTAGTATACTCTATTCCCTGCGTACTCTAAGGATAACTATCACGCCGGTACGTGATGGTATGTATGTGAATTCGTATAGAGCGCATGCATTTCATCAACTTTATAAATATTATATACCATCCCCAGTCCATATTCGGCCCCACTATAGGGACACGGACCTCCCCTTATAAGAAGCGGGATTAGGCCCTAGTCTATCACGCTGGCCTAGTGTGGGTACTAACCCAGGTTTATACACCCATACGGGCATACAGGTTTTCTCACGAAGTTTTCCTTCTCCGTTGAGTACATTGATGTCTGCAACCTAGATCGTACATAAGTTTGCAATAGCCCAGTGGTACGTGGACGGGATCGAACCCGCGACCTTTACGATCACGGGTCGTGTTTAGTACTACTTATATTGTATATTATTACATACTAGCTATATTATTATAGCTATATTATCATATTTTATTATTACATACTAGCTATATTATTATAGCTATATTATCATATTGTATTATTACATACTAGCTATATTATTATAGCTATATTATCATATTATATTATTACATACTAGCTATATTATTATAGCTATATTATCATATTGTATTATTACATACTAGCTTTTGCTCGCGACTTTACCCGATTGTGTTTTTATTTTCCACTACATGGGAAATCCCGAAACGTTTATAGATTTATATAAAAGCCTTAGATCACTTTCACTTCAGCTCTCGTACCTTAACGGCAGCTACTAAAGCAGGGATCAAAATGTATCTTCAATTTTACTGAACCGATTTTGACGAAACATGCCGCAGTATTTCAGTCGGTATAATAACTTTAACACTTAACCTACCGACATGTTATAAATATCTATCTCTACCAATATCGGTCAAATGACCGCTTTTCAAATTAAACATTGTATTCTTTTCCAGTTTATTATAAATAATACAAAATTTAACATAGGCCATAAAACAGAATAATTACTCATGTAATAATTAAAAAACATTTTGATTAATGTCTCAAAGGTCATTTGACCGCTCTGGTAGGTTTAGTGTTAAGACCGTAACAGCGTGACCAAAATCTACTCGCTGGTTTTGGCATGAAGCTCGAACAAACAAACAAACAAACATTGACGGATTTGGATTTAGAGGGCCTTATTAATTGATCTGAGTATTTTTTTTAAGTATCTTTGATCTAGAAAATTTGGTATTTATAATTTTATAAGTATAGTTTACTGTCTGATTAGTTTATGTAATTTTCGTCCACAATTTTTAATCAGTAGAAATAAAAAAAAAAATACATTAAAGTATCACTTAGCACCCATTGCGAAGAAGTGCGAGTTTCATTTCCAATAAAAATATGTATGTTTTTTAAGTACCTACAACTGGATTTTTAGCAACTGATTTTAATAACGCAACCGTGTTTGTTGATTTCATTTACTTTAAACCTATTTGCTTTTAAAAACTTAAAATGGGCGGGACAAAATTGACTCGAGAAATTTCCTTTACACTTCTATTATTCTATCCGTTCTCTACAAACAGTAGACGATACATTTTCTAACGATTAATATGCATCGCGCCATTCCCGAAGCTTTGATGTTACCGCGTCGATATGAAGCGGCAATCTATTTGACGCTATGCATTACGAATCACGATCGAATTACACAGGCGTTTCATTAATGCCTATCACCGTTACTGATTACCTATTTATTAAAATCGATATGTATTCCGCGTGTCGGTATTTGATAAATAACGCTACGCTAGCGGTACCGGTTGATTGGCCTGGCACTTGAACTATTAGTTATACTGTGATGACAGCGAACAAAAGCTTGCAGCAAAATATTAAACCGATCTGAATGTGCCATAATTTATTGATCCGAAAGTTCAATCAATGGTGATTCAAATAAATAATAATAATCCTCACTCTGGAGCCTTATCCCGGTTGGTCGTAGACTTTATTGTCGGCGGAGCACCATTTTTTGGGTATATAAAAATATATAAAAATTGTATTTTTCAATTTTTAAGTATATTTTACAAAAAATGTTATAATAAAAATATATGGGATAATAATTTATTTATTTTAGAAAAAAATAAATTCTTAAAATATAAAATTGTCACTGACGCTTAAACTAGGTAATCCTGTGTTTCAGGTGACGTGCTCATTCAGTATTAACAAAATAGAGAGAGAGATAGAGAGAGAAGGAATTATGACTGATTGGTTTAGTGGTTGGTGTAGTAAGTGGTTTGGATTTTTAGGCGAATGAGTTCCGGGTTTGCGTCTAGTAGCAGCAAGCTTTGTGCGATGAGAATACGTGTTGGTTATTTGTTTATTTATTCATATCATAAAAAAATACATGCAAGAAACTCCACAAAATCGATTTAATCGGTTTAACTGTGGAAAGACCTAGCATTCAGATTATAATAATAATAAAAAATAATAGCAATGTGTATCTATATTACTGTTAAAAAAATATTAAGTAACAAATTTTCAAAATTCAAATACATTTAAAAAACAAACTACTTGGATCGACTAATTAAGAGCTTCAGAAACCAAATCCGTCGATGTTTATTTGTTTATTTGTTCGGGCTTCACGCAAAAATCAAGTGGTAGATTTTAGTTATACTATTACAGTTTAAAGGTACTATTCCAACTTATATACTGCGACATGTTTCAATAAAATCGGTCCAGTAGAATTGAAGATACAGCTTGATCCCTGTTTTAGTAGCCGCCAAAAAGGTATGTAAGGTCAAGTAAAAGTGATTCTAAAGCTTTTTGTATGTATAAATCTGTGATTTTATCGGGATTTCTCATGTAGCGAAAAACAGACATTCATGTGGGCGGAACCGTTGGCAAAAGCTAATCTCATATATATTGTTATAACTGAAACCTGTGCATAACACTTAGATTCTTAATAGTTATAAATATCGTACGAAGCCAATAGAAATTTTTCGTAATCTCTATTCTATATAATTTCTTTTTATCTTTTCCTAATCTTAATTCGTACAGTCTCTCATTAAACAAAATAAGAAGTCTATATTGAAGTGTTCTTCTTCTAAGGTCTGGAATTTACACTGTGTCATAGTACGTGTACATTTATCACGTTCAACAAGTGACCTATGCTCCGCGCTGGTAAAGTTCTACTAATTTTGAATAGTTCTTTATAATTGTTTATAAATTGAAGTTTAACTTTTTTTTATCAAGAAGTAACTTTAGAAATCTTAATTGAGGTAATTCCACTTTTTCCATATGAGTTTTGAACATAAGAACATAATAGTCTAAAATATAGTCAATAATGAATTCCATTAACGCTAAATACAAATTTTTTAATGTGATTCGTGAACAAACAAATTGAATATGGTAAAATTTTCTCAAAAGTATTCTTAATTTATTTGCTATAAAATCTATATTTTTTTTACCAGAGTAGTGCGTTGGGTGGTCTATTAAAGACGTGGGCGAAGTCGCACCAGCAAGGCCATTTCCGAAGTCCAATACTGAGATTCTACCATATTTCTATTTGTGCGCTTAAATATAACAGCAAACATCAGGTATATTTATATTAGTAACATTGCACTTGCGCAGAGGATAAGAAATGCACGAATGTCAACATCAACCGTTGAGGCGATGGCAGCCCATCAGACACCATACCTATATTACCGGAAGATTAAAGATCAAGAAGATCAATGTCCGATCTACAAAGCCTTGAACACAGGCGTAGGATAACCAGTCTCTCAGTATTCTACAGGATACATCTTGGACAGTGTGCGCAGGTTATACTCGATTTAATTCCGTCATCCTCCTCTTACCATCGGACTACTAGACGCACGGTGGGCTGTCTCCTCTACCATTTAGATATCCCTGCCACCCGTTTTTTCGCGATTCCCGAAGCGATTTGCTTCTACGTTCATAATACATGCAGCGAAAGACTAATGAATAGTCTTCCTGCTTCAGTATTTCCATGCGATTATAATATAGGTGTATTTAAAACAAGAGTGAATAGGTTTTGTTTAAGCTAGTACGTTTTACCACCACAGGTGACATCGCCACTTACCATCAGGTGGGATTGTTGTCAACTACTAGCTTAAAATTGGTTAAAAGGAAAGTTCTTTACTTTTCTGATACTGTCACTCCCGTCACACTTGACCTGTATTTACAAATTTAATTATATAAACATAAATACTTGAAGTTCAGTTTAAATTATTATTAACAATGAGCACAGTCGGGTGACCCTCTGAAAAATTTATTGGAAATAATTATTTTATTGCATTATTGTTGTGTGGTGCCGCCATAATAACAGGGTTATTCCATGTCTTGTCCTGGATACTGTAAGAACCAAATAAGGGATATACCAGGATAACGAGCAGCAGCGTTATTCAACCAAAATCTACTGCAATCTCCAAGACGCCTGCCAAGCTCATCTCCATAGGTTGTGACAAATCGCTCCTTTTAAGCAGGAGGCCCACGCCCAGCAGTGGACTTCCACGGGCTGATGATAATGACCATTATTTAGTCTTGATTAACTCTCTTTTCTGACGTAGCATTAACTTGATTTAGCGTCAGGGTCTGATGTTTTTTGAAAGGGATTGGGCTGTAGGGCGCGTTATGATAACCGATTGCTATCTGACGTAATCCCCGGAAGCTCCCACAGTTCCTATTAACGATTAGTGTTGTTGAAACACCAACCAGAATCTGCTATTTTACGTGCTTTTCAAAACATGGAAAAGCATGTTAATGTTAACGTGCCCGCCGGGGATCGATTCCGAGACACTTCGCTTCTCGCCTTATACACTATGCTATCATGACTGAATTTGATGAGTTGTCTATGCTTATGTACGTACATGAACTATGTACGTGATTTCTTTTGTCTATGATTCCATCCGCGTTGATGTCGGAATAAACGTATATTTTCTTCTAGTACCCGTCTCTTGCTCCGATTTTATACGAGATATTCAAGCTTTTTACTCCAAGACTCCAATTTTGAATCTTTTATTACAAATTTTCCAAATTTAATTTAAATATAATTTAAATTTAATTTAAATTTCAATTTTTCCTTTATACGATTAAATGAAGCTACCTTGAAAATTTCACGTCCCTAGTACCTCTACTGTACATTGATTGTCAGTCAGATAATCAGTCACAGCCAGTCAGTCGGTGATACGACAGTTTAATATATTTATATTATACATTTGTATGAATTGATGATTATTTTGGTGATTGTTGCCCAAGAAGAGTGACATATTTAAACGTTGCGGGAATACAGGTCATTTGATGTTACATACAGGCTGTTTCAATAAGTCGGTTTAATTTATCTGTTTCATTAAGAGGTTAAATATGTTTAAGTACATAAGTGCATATACATCATCATCATTATAATCAAAAACCCATCTGTTATCCCACAGCAGGGCGCTGGTCTTCTCTTATAATGAGAGGGGCTAGGCTAAAGTCCACCACGCAGGCCCAGTGCGTGTTGGCAGACTTCACACGCCGCACCGTCGAGAAAATGTCTCAGGCATGCGGGTTTCCTCACGATATTTTCCTTCACCGTTTGAAGCGAGTGATATTTACATACAGACCACAATCTATCACATACTACGATCCTAAAGCACCAACCTCGCCTCACAGATATCCGTACATCTTTTCATACACTTCCGTCGATTAAGGGTGTTACGAACACTTAATGATTTGATTAAGGTAAGTTTTTTCTGGACGCACTCTTCCGATATTTACACTCCTTTTGATATCACTATCACATCTTCCATTTCTTGAATTCATAGTTTTCAGGTATACAAACTCATTTACTTGAACTACTGTAACACCATCTACAACAATGCTACATCTTGTAACATTTTCCTCTTTTTCGATCACCAATACTTTCGTCTTACATTAATTTTCATTTCTTTCTTCTTGTAAGCCTCATTCACTACATTTAACATATCTTGTAACTACCGATATTTAATTATTAAATTATT
Organism: Thaumetopoea pityocampa; assembly: GCA_017165845.1. Classification (NCBI taxonomy): domain Eukaryota; kingdom Metazoa; phylum Arthropoda; class Insecta; order Lepidoptera; family Notodontidae; genus Thaumetopoea; species Thaumetopoea pityocampa. The sequence continues at coordinate 1,187 of WUAW01000908.1, read as the reverse complement.
AATACGCACAAGATTCCAAAAATCAGAGGCCTTGATTTGAACTCGAAATATAAGACTTGGCATGCATGCTCATACCACCATACGCTATCACTGCTCATACACAATAAATTTAATTTAAAAACATATTTAAACATTATTAATATTTATATATGCCATTTTTGTGTATACACTATTTTAGGTCAGAAAGTACTTAATGTTTTAGCCTGTCCGGCAGATAGACCCGATAAGTATATTAGTAAGATAGAGAAGTATATGGGTAACCGACCCCGGCTCCCCAAGCTACTTACTCCTTCCGAGATAGTAGTATCCTATATCCTATAATCCTTTTCCCAAATTCCATATTCCTTGCTCAATACACCTTTCCTCTTCACCTTTGTTCTTTTCTATACACTGGAAATTATGTTATCATAGGAACGTAATGAGGAACTTTAACATTTTCCAACCTTATAAAATGGCGGCGTAATGGTTTGCCACCCGACACGTCTCGTTTCCAGCGGGGGCGAAAAGTGGGCTACAGGTATCTACTTTGCTCTTAGAAAGTAGAAAGTAGTGGTCTCTGGCTATCCCAATTCTTCGGCAGTATAGTGATCAGTATTCCAGTCAGTCACGCGGGAGGCCGGAGTTCGATTCCACGCCGGAGAGATAGGGAAAAAGGCGTGATTGTATGTACCTATGTACACTACTTTCAGTAATAAAATATATCTGGATGAATTTACAGTTGTTAATGAATAAATAATCAAAGTCAAAGTCAAAGTCAAAGTCAAAAATTTTTTATTCATGTAAACCCAACAGGTACTTATGAATAGT
>WUAW01000906.1:14920-27009 GCA_017165845.1 Thaumetopoea pityocampa | reverse complement strand
CTCTCTTTCTTTCTCTCTCTTTCTTTCTCTTTCTCTCTACCAAATCGAGACAAATCGAGGCTTATTACCTGTGCCAAAAACAATTCCCTTTCGTCACGTGTACTGAGTTACATGTGCGCTTTCTTCGCTTATTAAAGCGCAACGTTTAGACGGCGACAAACGGCTTATAGAAACAATGTTAGCAAGCAGTAGAGCACTGATAATTTTCTTCTTTTATCTGATGTCAAATGACATCAGATAAAAGAAGAAAATTATTAATTAGACAAAATTAGGGATAAATATCCCTAATTGTGTCTCAGCCCAATTGTCTTCAAATATTACGACATGCCACAGGAGCTATTCTTATAACTACATAAATGCATGATTAGATGTTGTCGCTTTTTAATAATGGAGTGTAAATAGTGTGCACGACGATCCGGCAAGTGGATCCCTGAGCCGTGCCCAATAATGGGGTGCTGGGATTGCGAAGGGAACCAGGTGAATCCGCGCAATAAAACAACACGGGTTCACTATGGCCGCCGCCACCGCCCTACTGTCTCAAGGATACAAAACACTGATACAAGAATAATGGTCTTCCGCCGCGGCGTTCTTGTCTCAATTTCACTCGTCGTTTCCCCGCTGCTATTTCGTGCCGCAGGAATGCCGTGAATATATATATTCCTCTCGACGTTTTCCACTGCGTTGAACACACACTATTTTCTTCTATATATTGTCTTCCATGTGGTCCCGTTCACTATTTTCTTCTCGCGCAGTGATGTTTTCTTGAAGTGTGCACGCCGCGGAGACCCAGTCGAACTGCCGTCGTTTCGAGCACTATATTCACACGTTGCGGTCGTCCAGAACAAATAGATAGAAAGATAAATATAACATTGTAGAAGGGTTTAATGATAACTCTAGTACAATATGGTAACCCTCCGTGCAAAAAAGTATTGGGTTAGACCCAGAGTTCACAGTGTCTCTCAGGTAGCAATTCACGCCTCTGCAGAAGTAACCGTGATGACTGGTCTGAGATATGGAACACGCCGCAGCCCGTAGTCGTCAGACTGGATGATGGTGGCAAAGAGATCTCATCCAAACCCAGAGTTTGGCGCCCTCTAGAGTTCGGTCATGATGCACGCTTACAGTTTTCACGAGGTCCGCCTATTGTGACACCAATGCGAATCTAACGGTAGACGATGTCTGTCCCTGGCCCGGACATTTGGACCTGTAGTAATCCGCACATCCGTGTCAAAACAGCTATTACAAAAGTATGTTACAAGAGTATTTACAATTACAACTGCAATATACACACCTGTAATTATTACTAAATATTTGATATGTGAGATTCCAGTCACAAACTTTAGGTTAATAACACCAGATTTATAATGCAACAATCACTTATCTCTTCGTGAGAATACTACTGTAATATTTACTATTTAAATGCAATTATTACACTGGGAACTGGTATTGTGGAACAGTTTAGACTTCAAAATGATGAAAACGTAATGCACTCACTATTTCGTTTCGGCAGTTCAAGTGTGCTGTTCAAATATTAAAAGAAATTAAAATTAAGGTCGGTATCCCTTTCAATTATAGAATTCTTCTTAAAAAGTTGAAACATCCTTCTACTAAAGAGGTCTTTCTAAAGAAATCGTGGCCTAGAATAACTACAGTTTTAATATTTTCGCTATCCGCTGCGTCTTGTAAACTTAATGATATCGATTATTGCTGTTGTCTGAAGTACACAATGGTGTTATTCCTCACAAAAAAAAAATCGTACGTGCACAGCACAGTCAAGCAGGTAATATATTATGCTACACATTCTAGGACTTACGAAAACAGCTGGAACGATATTAATGAATTGTATATTGTACGTTTGCAGGTTACTTAATATCTATGACAATACAAGGTTGTGACTGAACATCTTTGATTGGATAACGGTAGTGTAAGTGATGTCGATTACATTCTAGTAAATGTAAGTGTTGCCCTATACAAAAAATAAATTTCGTACCAGAAAACTGTTAGTTGTGACAACGTTACATAAACAGGAAATACAAATCTCTAAGAACGACATGAAATACAATAAATATCATAATTTATATGATTAAAACGACATGAAACCCAATATCATAGTTTATATGATTAGGCAAATAAACAGAACTTATTAGATGAAAGGATTATATAATATTGTACTAGCTAAAGAAAGATTCCGAAAAATAACAAAATTAACACAATATACTTAACCATTCCGAAACATATTTTGTAGGTTTTTAATACGTATCAATTTTTATGAAATTCCTCTAGAACATAACCGTTTTTATTCTACAGTGAAAATGAGTCAGTTACATTTACTTCAGATGAAATTCTAAATAACTGTATCATCTAAAATTCATATTCTCTGTCACGTCATATCGCAATATGGCACTGAATAATCCAGATGTTCTTCCCAATTTTCAACCTTACGACTTGATAAATGAATGAAAGCTAAAGTAGGCTTCTGTTAAGCCAGAATTTTTGAACTTTGAGTACATTCATGTCGGCAATGTAGATACATGAATTAAAAATAATGGTACGGAACCAGGATCGAATCCACGACGATTTTGATAGCAAGTCATGTCTGGCACTAGACCGCGGCTCCGCCCACGTTAACGTCGGTTTTCCGCTACATGGGAAATCCCGAAATAATCATCGATTTTATATAAAAAATCTAAGAACCACTTTTACTTGACCTCTAGAATCTTAAAGACGGTTACTAAAACAAGGATCAAGCTATATCTTCAATTATACGGGACTGATTTTTATGAAACATGGCGCAGTATTTAAGTCAGAATAGTACCTTTAAGACTGTAATAGTTTGATCAAAATCAACTCGCTGGTTTTTGCGTAAAGCCCGAACAAACAAACAAACAAACATCGATGGATTTTGTTTCAGAAGCCCTTAATTAGTCGATCTGAGTAGTTTGTTTTTAAATATTGATTTTTGAAAATTTGACATTTAACAATTTTATAATAGTAATAGATAGATTATTATGTAGATAATAAGACTCATCATTCTTCGCGGACCAGATATATTCTATTAATTATTTGTGGTTTTTTTTTATATTTCAGTGGGCTTTCTGTTACATTAAGTATTTTAAGAATTTCTGTTTTATGTTAGTAAAAGTTATAATTGTAAAACTTAAGGTTAATGCTTTGCATTCCCAAGGATAAACTGTTATGTATGTGCCGCTTATTATTTTCTGATATAAAGGAAACACTAAAAACTTTCTCGGAAAAAAAAACCAGATGTCGCCACCAGGAAATTAAAATTCATGATCCATTTACCGTTGTTTCAAAATTTTGAAGTCCATTTAATAATTATATAATTATTTTTAACGCAAACCCAAGGCCAACGTTGGGAATTTAACAAATTGTTTCTTTTATTTAGTTAATTGAATAGTATTGTTGATTCTGTTGTAACAGAACTTAACGAAATTTGGTCCCTCTCTAAGTTTTTCTAACGTCAAACGCCAAAATGAGATAGCAAACAATTATAGCGAATACCGACTTACGTTTTTGTCAAACGGTTCAAAAAAATGTTGCGTACATAGCTTTAGTTCGTGTGTTCTGAAATCGCGTATAAATCTTTTAATTTTGACGTTTCTGAACGAAACTGACAGCACCAAAATTGTAGCTATCTCGTTTTGGCGTATGACTTTAGAAAAAGATAGGAAGGGACCAAAATTAGTTCTGTTACAGCAGAATCGGAACCAATGTGTGTTTAATTTCGCCTAGAAAACATGATGATTATACTAGTACTCATTCAGGCCTATTCATACAGCTCCAATAATTTCAGCAGCAGAAAGCATCTTGTCATTTTAAATAATCTATGTAACATTTAATAATAACAAATTCATTAATTTCCTTTGAAATGAAGAGACGCTTGTATTTCCAAATCTTTAAGTTTTTATCATACGTATCTTTATTTACAACTAGCCCTGTACCCAGCATGATTTCCAATCAACAACATATCAGGAACCAACCGACTTTTGAGTTTGTTCTTATGGATTAAATATTTAACCATTTAAGGGATACATTTTCATAAAAAAAGTCTTAATACTCACCTACGTTATTTAAGACACTTGATGTTTCTAGACCCACTGATATAAGCTGTGTGTCCTCTGTTATTCATTCAGCATTAGTGTTATTAAATAGATGTCCTCTGGAGAATGAAAGTGGTTTTAAATTTTCTTTAAAGTTACGATCTTATCAAACATATACTGCCGAGCTTCTTAAGGGAATAACTAGCATTACACATAAAAGAGAGTACCATTTTGTTATCTCGATGCCCTTTTTATGATACCAAGTGAGGCCGAAGCTTAACTTTTTGTGAAAGCGTACATGTACAAGTGAGGACGAATTTTTATAAATTGCTTCATCCTCATAAAAATATTATCTGACGCGTAGAAAATCTTGAAAGACACCACTTACGAAGCATGCGAGATTCCTACTGACTGGCATTTAAATTTCATAAATTCATACGATTTTCATCCGTGTCCACCTCTTCATAACTCCTTATAGAAAATTTTCAACTTGTTCCCTAGCACTTACAAATAATACCTATATTATTTTGAATGGAACTATATGAAAAATTTTCCATAAGGAAAATGTACCTTACAAACACTTGTTTAAAAAGTTCACTAGGCCCCTTGAACGAATAAAGTGTATAAACAGATGTAGATTAAGTCAAAGAAGTGTGACAGAATTGTATCTTTACATAATAAATCGTAATTTCTGCCTAAAGATACTGGCGTAAGAAAGCATACATATGCAGCTATTGAAAATACAGCTATTCAAAATTACAATAAACTTTCTAGATTTCTAAACTAGTGCTGAAGAAGCAGAATTGAGACAGATTGCTGATTCTTCAGCAATTTTAAAAACGCAGAATTGTTACAATTTGACATTATTAAGTATCATTTGAACTTTTACAAAGTAAAGAATAAAAAATAATTGTCTAATTATAAAATGCCGTTTTTGTAGTTTGTGAAATTATTAAATATATTAATTATGACGTTCATCATCATCATCCCCAGTCCATATCGTCCCCACTACAGGGGCACGGACCTCCCCTAATCAGAAGGGGGATTAGGCCGTAGTCTACCGCGCTGGCCTAGTGCGGGTTGGTAGACTTCGAGAATGCGGTGCATTCTTAACTTACCTGTATAATTAACTCAGAATTAAGACTGAGATCTTTCCGTTATGTTATTATTGAAATTTTAAACAAGTTTTCCTGTAAATACAGTACTTACTTCTAATAGAAGTCAGTAGTTACAAGGCGGAAAGACCGTAGTTATCTCTGCGGCTGGCTCGCGCCCAGCGACCAAACTTATCCACTTTGAAATATCATACTGTATCTACAAATAGGGGACGGCGCAGTTTGCTTTACAAAAACTGTTTGCATTCGCGCCAAAGGGTTCATGTTTGACTATAATATTGAGTTATACACATAAAGTAGTATATTCAACCATCATAAAACTATCTAGCTACTTATCCTGAATTGTAATGTTATTTTCAGGTACTTAATAGATTTTCTATTTGTGTTTGATGTAACATGAACCTAATAAAAAGCTGGTCGTGGATTCGATCCCGGTTCCGTACCACTGAGTTATCTTTAATTCATATACGGTCTACATAGTAGGCACCAGTTTACTCAACGGAGAAGTACATCTTCGTGAGGAAACCCGCATGACCGCATGGGTGTGTGAAGTCTATCAACTCGCACTGGGCCAGCGTCGCAGATTACAACCTAATCCCCTCTTGATGAGGGTTGATCCGCATATATCCGATTATATCCGTATCCGTATATCCGTGTAGGTGACGTATCGTATGTTGGGATGATGATGTTGACGATGATGAATCTAACGAAAAATAAATATTTAAAATTGGAATTAATTTGTATTATTAATTACTACCACGACGAATTACTGCGTGGCGCCAGCATGATAATAGCGTCACTCCATATCTACCCGTGGATGCTGTGAGACCCAGCTAAGGGATGTACTAGGATTAACCGGCATCCTGTTCTTCAATAAAAATCTATTGCGATCTCCAAGACGCCTACCAAGCTTGGAGATTATAGCAAATCTCTCATTTTTTTTAGAGAGAAGGCGCATGTTCCTTAATTGAATTCCATATGCTAATGATCATGATGAAGAAACTTAGTTTATGTTATTATAGCATCTTTGTCGCTTTCTGCTGCGTTATATAATATGTGGGTACATAAAGAATATCGTAATACATAATCATTTACTATATTGTTCGCATCGTTTTAATTAACACGTCTATAAGTAAACTTAGTAGTCTATAAGTAAACTTATAGTTAGTGGATTTCCACGCTCCGATTATGGGCGTCCATGATGATACGACGGATTTCGTTTTCCCTATAAAAATTACAAAACCTGCAAGTGCTAATAATGTCACCCTGTCCTAATACCAGCAGCACCCTGTACGATATAATATATGGATTATTTTTGAATAATTCATGATTAATTTATTGCTACAGATAGTAGGATACCTATTAATAATCAAGTTAAAGTGAGCATTATTTCTTGTCGTCAAAAGATATGTAAAAATATAAATGTTAAATTGAATTAAGTATAGAATATAATATGTGACATATGTAGATTGGCTATCAACTAGATACAGAATAATTAAATTACTTTATCATGCAAATATTTAAAAAATAGATGTTTTTAAATGTCAAATTAAATTCCAAATGTCGGATACATGAATGTCATTAAATATCGGCCATGTCAAAGATACGAGGCCCCGAGCTACAGGGGCCCCCAACCTCTAAAATTCGTAAAAATTTAAATAAAAAATTCGAAGCAAATATTCGTAAAATGTTATCTTTGAGCGTACGCTAAGCTTTCCGGGAAAAAGTATAAACATATCATACTCGAGTATGATACACATATGTATATACATACATAATCAAAATTCACACATGTGATCGGTAGGAATGATCATACATGAGTTTTGGTCATGTCTGCGTAGTAAGGACCCTTTAAATGTTTAATATTAAAAGAAGAAATAACTTATAATCAATATATATCATATTAATTTTGTTCAACGTGAAAGTGTTTCTTTTGTGAAAAAATTTTACCCCCCATTTGGGCTTCGCCGCAGTTAGGGATTTTGATAAAGGGCCCGTCTAGGGCGAGCTACGCTACTGGATAAATCCGTCTCTGTTGTTTGTTTGTTCGATTTTTACGTAAAAACCATCGAGGACATTTTGATCAAACTATTACAGTCTTAAAGGTATTATTCCATTTAAATACTGCGGCATGTTTCATCAAAATCAGTCCCATAGATTGTACATACAACTTGATAACTGTTTTAGTAGCCGCCGGTAAGGTAGGAGAGCTGAAGTAAAAGTGGTTCTAAGGCAGTTTATATCAATCTATGATTGTTTCGGGATTTCCCAAATAGCGAAAAACCGATAATCACGCTGGCGGAGCCGCTGGGTAAAGCTAGATACTAATAAAATAAAACTTACGAAGTTAGTAGTAAATCTATTAACAAAGAAACGGCATTTAAAGTTTATTCTTTAGTATATCATCAGAAAATTCTAAATCACAGAAATACATTTTCTTTAAACAAGTATTACTCGTACAATGCGATTCAAATGAGAATAGGACCGACTTTGCGCCATATTGTGACGTCAAAGCTCTCAATTCAAACTAATAATGACTTTAAATAATTAAATATAATATTTGGCTAATTTACTATTATTTAACGTTTTTATTTAAATTTGATATAAGACTTTTTAAATAAAGTATTCTTTGCAAAACGTACTTTTCAAGTGACATTTGACAGATAGAGGTCATTGACGTTCCTATTCTTATTTGAATCGCATTGTATGTTCTTTAGCGAGAGATTCATCAACTTATTAAACTCTTTCAGATAATTAAAATTTTCCCTGGCATCACTAAAATTGCATCAACTATTTCAATAATTAAATTTCGACATCAAGCTTCATAAATGCGTTCCTAATTAAAAAGAAATATATTAACCGTTAATTCCACCGTCCTTTGTTCGTAACCGAATTTCCCATTAGATAATATAAAACACAGCAACTCCCGACATTTTTATCCGCGTTCTGTAATCGTATTATACCCTCCGGTGCAATTTACACAACAAACAAACCTATAATGAAATCCGGAAATTAAGGCTGAATACATGCGGAACGATACTTGAGGTCGTAGCTTCGTCAGTGATCGACGTTCGAATCGATTGTTTTGTTTCTATATAGTATATTGACTATTATTATATTGATTGTTTTGTTTATATTATTATAAAATTGTTAAACGTCAAATTTAGTAAAGATATTTAAAAAAAATATCCAGATCGACTAATTAAGGGTTTCTGAAACCAAATCTGTCGATGTTTGTTTGTATGTTTGTTCGAGCTTCATGCAAAAATCTACAAGTAGATTTTGGTAAAACCGTTAGGCTTAAAGGTACTTAAATACTATGGCATGTTTCATCAAAATCGGTCCAGCAGAATTAAAGATACAGCTTCATCCCTGTTCCAGTAGTCGCCGTTGAGATACGAGAGCTCTAGTGAAATGATTCTAAAGCTTTATATATAAATCTATGATTGTTTCACGATTCAACCCCCTCCCAACTCCACCCCCCACGTAGTAGAAAACGCCATTCACGCAAACAAAATCTAGTATCAGCTATTACCATAATATTTAATTTAGACCTATTGTCTTTAATATTTTGAAAGGCTGCATAAATTGTGGGCATTTGGACTGGTGTCTAACAGTCTAGAGATGACTAGTTATTACAGGAATAGTGGAGACTACACAGATGACGCCAGACGGTATTAAGTCGTTAGAAAGCCATCCCACAATAATATATTCTGCAAAATATAGCAGATCCCAAGTCAGTTGTGATTACTAGGGCAAGGCACACGAGCGATTCTAATCCGTCGTCGTATTGATGCTGCGATTTCAAAGAATTTGTGTATGTTAAGATATACTCTCGTGACAGACAGAGTTTTTGTTACTGTTCTGAACTAGCAGAATTGCGTAATTCCAGTACGAAACTACAAAAAGCGAATGTTTAGTCGAGGCACAAACGTAAATATGAATCGCCGAAATTGCGATACAGTCCATGAAAGGCTAATTATCGTCATCATATTAGCTCATAGACATCCACTGCAGGAAATAAGCCTTGTCTAATCGTTTATATAACTGTCAATATTAATTGACAATTATATAAATCCAACAAAATTTGTGAACCTTTGCAATCTGAAGTATAATAAAACAAATAGATCAATTCACAAAGATCTGCCCCTCTATTTGTGAAGCCCGATTATCAGCTTCGAGCCGACCGCGCTTTCGTTGCGCGAGTATACTCGTAGTGCACTGGTTCACGTCGCTGTACTTCCGACTGATGAGGAAAGTTGCACTATTTGCTGTCCACTGTTGAGGCAAATGTCAAATATATTACAGATGAAGCAACTACGTCGCATTCGAATGTAGCAAGTACAACTTCTGCAGTTTTTGTGCCGCCATTGAAAAAGAGAAATATAAAACCAAGAAAAATAATTTAGATAAATTTGATATTGTAATAGATAGAAGAAGTTTTGAAGACTTACACAGAGAGCACCATCGATACCCAACACTGTTGCGACTACAAAGTATTTTACGAGAGTGTATATCTAGTTTGATAGATGTAAATCATACCTAAGAATATTGCTACTTAGACTAGGACATAAATGGAGCAATACTGAGAAACAACAGAAAGGTACAAAGAGAAAGACAATAAAGGCGTGGAGTCGCCGTGGATTTATTTTTGTGGCTTTATAGTCTAATTATTTTATAAGATCATTTACTGATGCGGCGATACTATTTATAAATATATCAGATAATTCAGTAATTAGTTTTGGTTTTAATTATTATTGTATATGTAATTATGTGTGTAATTATTATAGTATTGGTTTAAATTATCATGAAATTAGTCTTTCAAATAGATGCTATGTTTCATGTTGATTAATTTAGAACTTTCCTTCTTTTAAGCGTTATGAAAACTAATGCTCAACAGTTCTGAGATTTGTGTTGGGCCAACAATTTCTATTAAATTCCAAGGATTATTGTTACAGAATAATAATCAGTTGAAGAATTAGCTTAAAAAAATGCAGTGCATACAAACGTGGTGTTAAAAACACCACGTTTGTATCGATTAAACTTTGTTTTGATTACAAATCTATTGAATATTAATGGGATGTTCAATAGATTTGAGAGTCGATCATTTCTATAAAATTCCAAGTATTATTGTTACGAAAAGTAATCTATTTAAAATAATTTATAAATTTAAAAATTTTCACATCGCATTTGAATTAAAAACGGTCAATTTAAAAATTGTTTTAAAATCTGCAAAAAAAGTCCCGCTTGGAAAAAATCTTTTCCAAAATAGTATCAGAAGTAAACTGAATATTATCAAAAGAAGTGCAAATGCATTGCTAACATGATCAAAACTAGAAACAATCAAGATAACATTAGTAAAGAAAATTATCTGAAATGGTTAAAAGGGAAAATGATACCCAATCTTCCTAAAGATGTCGTGGTAGTCTTTGATAAGGCAACCTGTCATAACTCTACTTCGGATAAAACACCAACGTCAAGCTCCAACAAATCTGAAAGGCAAAATTGGTTCACCCCAAAAAAATAAAATTACGCATATTTTATAAAAGTAGAACTATACTAATTTGAAAAATAAAGAAAACTTTCTTGAAGTAGCCGATTTATTAAAAGACCAGGCGCCTCTCACCACATCACCATGAAATTGAGATGCACTCGGACTCCTTCCAATAGAAAACATAGCAAAACTTTGCTAACCACAATGTCAAGATTTTTAAGAAATAAATTGTGGTCATAACACATTTGGTCTAACTCATGTTGGCAAGTAGAAAAAATGGAAACGAACGCGTACTTGGGATTCTTTGATTTAGATTTTATCATAAATGTCAGAATCAGATATTTCTGAAGTCGAGATACTGAATAAATTTAAATAAAGGCTTTTATTTTTCTTTTTAGACCCTTATTTATGATCCTATTCTTTTGTAACATAATTATGTTATCTATGTACTCGTATTATATCGGACAGAGACACGTTCGATTCTCCTAAAACATGGAATTGCCTCAATTGTTATTGGACTTTATATAAGATTTAAAGTTTATAATCAATTTAATAAATTTGACTTTTCAGGGCACGTGTAGACATGCATGGTATCAAAATGAAGTTATAAAATATTATTATAACAATACCAATAATAGAAAACGTTTTTTATTTTTTTTTATTTTGTACTTTTAGTTACTTAGATGAAAATCACCGCGTGATACATAAAGCGCTTCGAAAGGCTTATAGTTGACATACATTTTTTATAACTGGTTGTTACCAGTTTATCATGCCGCCACGTAGTTTCAAAGTTTGCTTCAAACTTTTCTTGTTACCGGTGCTGACGTAAGCCTATTTTGTGTATAGCTTTTATGAGTTTTCATTCAATCATAAATGTTACCCACGTTTATTGATAAACGGCGTAGTATAACTCAATTTATTTGCACGATTTATTTGAAAATCGTAAATGATGTAGGAAATTATTGAATATATTCTAATAGTCACACTAAACTGAAAAAAAAAATGCGTAGTTTAAGTTAATAATATTACCGATCAGTCTCTTATGATTGATGCACAAATATACTATTATCATTATCATCGTCATCAGCCCTAATCCTAAACAATAAGGCTCTATAAGCCCTATAGGCCCTATAACCCCTAGCCCTTGACCATATTTCCAAAGAATATGGCCAGCCTCTCGGAATCCAAATGTGAATCCATATTTATTAATAAGTCTATTTTTTACTAAATGGAATATTTATTTGCCACGATCCTACAAAAATAGTGAACAATTTCAAAATAAACAATATTCAACCATTATAATTACAATACGCAATAGTTTAAAGACATAAGTGTTAGCATAAGTGTTAGCCGCGGGAACGCAATGAAGAACTTTAACATTTTTAACCTTATAAAATGGCGGCGTCGTGGTTCGCCACC
>WUAW01000904.1:31551-47238 GCA_017165845.1 Thaumetopoea pityocampa | reverse complement strand
TGTCGAATGTTCTCATATGGTTAAACAACATGGCATATCTGACCCGTCACAAAACTCCTACTCGGTAGATACACATTTTAGTAAATGTTCACCGGCAAATGGCAGGTTCTTTTCTAGAATAACTATAGATATAATAAAATGGTAAATGAGCTACTTCTGTACATTGAATATTTTTTGAAAATTTTAATTGGGATATACCATACCCCATTTTTAATAAAGAGACCAAAAACTTTTTTTTTGGAATTTTTGTCTCTCTGTCTGTCTCTTTGTGCACCAATCACGCAAAAGCTAACTGACGGATTTCGATAGGATTTCATTAATATACACACTTCTAGTCTCGAAGGGGAACTACACTTTTTTTATTAAAATTGGTTTAAAAAAAATAGAAGTCATCATGGAAAGTTTTTGGTTAAATTTGAGATTAACCAAATTCAATTTACATATGAACAATCAGTTCCATATTAATAAATTAATGATATAAATAATAAGCAATTAATTATGTGACAAATTTTTCTGCGTCAGATTTTTCATTTTATGTTTCTAAATAATTAACGCGACTATCTGCCAAAATAGGATTATAGGTCTACTTAGATAAATATGTTAGTTGTGGGTTGAGAACTAGTTTTTATTATTATTAAAATTATCAAAATAAATAATATCAAAATGATCAGAAATCGGAATAAATAATTACAAATGTCTGATAATTAATTTTATGTTTTAACGGCCAAATAATAATTAGGTGATATTTAGGTGGAATACTAAAGCAGCAAGATTCATCATATTAATATGTGTTGTTTTGACTTTCATTCGCGAATCAATAACGCAACAGATCAACGTGATTTTCTGGGTGAGAATATAGTTAAAGTCGGAGAATGACATACATATTTCATATTACCCCATAAAACCCATTGTACCTGTGGAATAGCCTAATCGTCAAACGTTACTCCATGCGGGCGAACCCGCGGTCAACATCTAGTATTATTTCCGTGTTTAATATATAGTGTGTTGTTGAAACAAACATGAACGAGGACAACGCCGACCAGCAGAATTAAATTAATTCGCATTAATTTGGTCACAATACTTTCACTATGCCCGAACGACGCATTTCGATTAAACTCTGCACGCACCTAGTCGACGTAGTTTCATAGTAATATACGAGGTGAATTTTTCAACTAGCCTTGGATAGCCAAATCGGAAAGTGTGGGGAATAGCGAAAGGTGCTCAAAGGGACCCGGGGACCCAATTTGGTTAAAATTCTATTATCGGTCACAGGACTCCCTGGAGCAGTTTTCACTTTTTATAATACATATAACCAAAGTTGTCTATATTGACCCGTAGGGGTCGACAGTAACCTGACCAGGGGATCCGTGCCAGCTGTCAAAACACATTTGAAGTTGATTAACCCATTGTGTGCTTTTTAAATTGAGTAAATTAAAAACTCGGGAATCTTTTTTTGTTAATATTAGATGTGCAATGTTGTAAAATATATATAAAGCATCCAGTACAAACTGGATTTAGAAAAATGCACGACGCTTCGCTCGGATCAGAATGGACGGTACCGCTGCAACGGCACCGCCCACTCGGATCCGAGTGATAAGCACTAAATGTGCTAATTTGCAAAATTTAACATTAGCTAAGTCTATCTAAAATTGAAAAACATGACAAGTGGTCTGGGAGGCCCGTTTGATGACCTAGTTTGGGTATCCTTTTCTACTGTATCCTTTTAGTTTGGGTCATCCATGTCCAGTTGAAAAATTCATTATCTTATGTGTATTTTCATATAGCTATTCCAGTAGATATCATTTTTAGAATCATTAGTTATCGTCGGCCCATTATGCATCACTGCAACTGCCTTAGAAATTAAATAAGTTGTTTAACGGCCAAATGTATTGTATATCGTGGGATTTTTTTGTCCATATTAACAATAAAAACCTGGCGACATACATTTTAAGAAAATTCTAGATGTACACGCGTACGGTAAACTCACCCTTAAGCAAGATATCAGACATTTTGGATCTCGGCAATGTGTTTCAAATTTCTATATTTAAAAAGTATATCATGTAGACCAGGGCTTGGCAACCTTTTTTGGCCGCGGGTCAAACTTAACCAAAATGTGAGCATTAAAGAGACGTGTAAATCAGAGATATTTTCGTATTTTCCAAATCTTTTTGATTTTTATATATTATAGGTACTTTATTTTCGAAACTAAAGCGGTTCACTTGAAATTCTTAAATGGGTCACACTAGGTCATTGGTTGTCGACTCCTGACGTAGACACTGCCCGTCTACAAATGACACTACATCATTGTAAATATACC
Organism: Thaumetopoea pityocampa; assembly: GCA_017165845.1. NCBI lineage: Eukaryota > Metazoa > Arthropoda > Insecta > Lepidoptera > Notodontidae > Thaumetopoea > Thaumetopoea pityocampa. Next base: position 44,921 of record WUAW01000904.1, on the reverse strand, counting down.
ATACAGTTGAAGTACTTAAATTCCAATACAAGTATCTCTAGTTTTTTTTTATTTGTGATTCTCGTGGGTAGTTTAAAATTTTGCCAAATGATGTTCCATAATATTTATTTTTTTAATTTTATAATCGGTCACACCTTTTTGTATGATTTGCACGCACAGTCACCCTTTTGGCCGCATTCGAGTGAGCGTTCGTCCCGATCGATACCTTCATGTTGTATACGGCACCTTGGCGCGCGCCTGCCTTCAGATTGACTAAGAAGTTTGGAGACTACTATACTATATTGGTGGTAATTTTGCTGTAACAGAAGGTAACTAAATTTAGAACCCCCTATCTTTTTCTAATGCCAAACGTGAAAACGAGATAGTTACAATTTTGGCGCTGTCACTTTTGTTTAGACGATTCAAAATTGAGAAATTTGGACGTGATCTCGGAACATGCCAATTAAAGATATGCAAAAACGCAACATTTGTTGTATCTTTTGAGACAAATGTAGGTTGGTACTCGCTAAAAGTGTTTGCTATGTCGTTATGGCATTTGGCATTAGAAAAGGATAGCGGGAGTCTAAATTCAGTTGGGTTGTGTTACAGCGGAATTACTGCCATTGATTGCCATTTGAGGCCTACTGTTGTAGTGTCAACGCCTTGTCTATATTTTATATCATGCATGTTCTGTTAGTGTACTTGTCCTCATATTTCTCGTTTTAATTACACTTCATAAAGGGAAATTCACTATTAATCCTCACGCTCGCCGGGCCTCTCGAAGAACATCCAGATATTCGTTGAGTTTCGGCTGCGTTTCAAGTTATTTAATAGTTAAATGTATATTATTTTGTTGTTTATAAAGTCAAAACATTTACATGCGTCCCTCGTATAACACGGTGAATTCGTACTGTGCTATATCGATATCGCGTTATACAAAACGTTCTGTCTTAATTATTTAAATTAAGATATAGAATAACATAATTTAAACTTAGATACAAATCAACGCAATGTGTAACCGTGTTATATCGAAACCTCGTTTTGTGTTATAACGAAACACTGTTACACGAATCTTTGAAATAATATAAATCAAGGCAATGTGTACCGTGTTATATCGATACCAAGTCAATAATAATGAATAATGTGTAATATTTTATGATAACTAAAATTTTGTTCCAAATAACACATAAATGAAAAAGTACCATTTTTTTTCTAATTTCTCTTTCACTTTTTAATTTAGTTCAAACAATAGCTTCGTTGAAATTTAATGATTTTGCAATCGATGAAGACTTCTCCACGTTTTATGCGATCTCATATTCCAGTTTGTTTTTGTTCGAGTGAAATGAATTTTCGTTTAAATTTTGACTTGATCTTTTCAGACATCTAAACTTAGGGTCCATACTATAAATGTTACAACTTAATTTTTATATACCTCAAATTAAAGTTAATATGCACTTATAAACTTTTAAAAGAAGGCTATTATTACTATACTTTTACTAGCTGAACATTTTTCACTATTTATTTTCCAAAATGTTAAAAATTAAATAAACTTTATCAATTTCATTTACAAAGAACACATCGCATACTGACTGACAATTCTCAAAAAGGAAATCAGAGATGTTTCTGTATCAAAAAAAATGGAAAATCCCTCTTATTGAATCTTATACCGTGTAATGTCGAACTCGTACTATAATAATCACAAATTTTGTACCATGCAATATCGAAACCGTGTTATGCGAGGGACACCTGTATACAATAATTTTTCCACCATTGTATAATTATAAAATGTGTGAATGTAAGCGGGTAATCAATAATTTATAGTGGATAATATGCTCGGACAAATTCTATTATTAGTGATATGATTAAAAAAATAATATAGTTACTAGAAATCGAGACACAATATAGATTACACGTAGTACGTAATTACACGATGCTACTATATATATAAGTGATAATGTAATGAAACTGAATGCTTGTTTATTTACACTTGTAAAATTGTTTGTTATTAAAAAGTGCCGCGACACAAGTTATTATAGAAATTAAATATTAGGCACCGTGTGTACCCAATAGGGGTGTGAGCAATGATTATACATATATCATGAAATGTAGTATACTTATAATTTTACAATATATATTAATATTAAAATTTTGTATATTTAATTAAACGGACTTTGTAATTTCTTCCGCGGTGAAATGATAACGATAGTGTAGTAAAATGCACTGGAAAATAATGATATCATGAATAGATATCACGGACGCAGCGCACTGTGCCACCGCTCCGGTCGACATAATGTCGTTAGTTGCGTGCGACCGCTCCGGTCGACATTGTCGTTAATTGCGTGCGACAGCTTCGGCCGACATAATGTCGTTAGTTGCGTGCGACCACTCCGGTCGACATAATGTCGTTATTTGCATGCGACTGCTCCGGTCGACATATTGTCGTTAATTGCGTGCGACCGCTCCGGTCGACATAATGTCGTTAGTTGCGTGCTACCGCTCCGGTCGACATAATGTTGTTAGTTGCGTGCGACCGCTCCGGTCGATATATTGTCGTTAGTTGCGTGCGACCGCGCCGGTCAATATATTGTCGTTAGTTGGGTGCGACCGTTCCATTCGACATAACGTCGTTAGTTGCGTGCGACCGCTCCGTTCGACCTAACGTCGGTAGTTGCGTGCACCTCGCGCGGGGCCTGCGATGCGCCGCTAGACAACTGTTGCGTTGTGCTGTCGACATCTCGTTTATTTAATCTCATAGTGACTCGTCACCGCTGCTTTCAACTGTAGCCTCGCTCATACGAGGTGGTAGAGTAAGTAAACTATTGCGACGCAATACGCCCCTATTGTTTAAAGAGCTTTATTTTATTTTAACATATTATTAAATTTGTATTATGTATTTAAATTGACGTATGTTCAACATGTAATTAAATAAGCTTTATTCAACATATTTATGTGTAATGAGCTGCGTATTTTTTTATCAAATTAATGTAAAAGGAGCCATGTTCGTTCATGAGATTTGTTCGTTAAAAGTTATATTAATGTAATAAATAATAAATCTAAACAAGGGATCTAAATGTATTATGACGTGCTTCTCTGAAATCTGTACAAGCACTACCTAGTTAGTATGCGATGTGGAGGCCGCCGCCCTCTGAGGCCAATTAGTGTAGAGGTTGTTTCGCCGCCTTTTAGTTTTAAGTATTTCTTCATGTTTTTATTTTTGATATTTAATATCAAGTTAGTTGTTTAGAGGAAGGATGAACAAAGTGCATGCACCGAGTCGACACAATACGCGGCGCTCGGAGTAGCGGCTTGCGGAGTGGCCTGTGGGTGCGCCTCCAATCTGATTGAATGCTGTTATCTGAGCGCGCTGGTACAAGTCAATTTCCAATTGGATCGAACACCGTCGTCCTAACGCGCCTGCACGAGATAACTTTCAGTCGGATTAAATGCTACCCGAGCGCGCTCGTACGAGTCAATTGAATCGAATGCCATCGGCTGAGAGTCTTGTCATGAATCAGCTCGCAGTCGGCCGACTGCATTCATTGGATTCCAGTCGGATGGACACATTTACCGCTGCAAAAATATCTGCTACTTTCGCCCGTTGCGTTGGGGGTAGAATAAAGGTATCCATGTAACTTAAGTGATATGCGTAACATGCCTTTTCGACCTGACACCACTACATATTCCAAAGAGCTTTATATTTGCGTGAGTGTAGTATAACCTATTTTTTTTTATATAATCAATATATTCATAAACTGTTTTATATAATGTCGGTTACGTCTCTGGATTCGGCTGACAGTAAGAAATCCGTAAATGAATTTCCTAAGGGCGGCCATGAAAAATGCCCCGCACCAGAGGGAAGACCGTTATTATTGTGGTGCGAACACGGGGTGAGCGCCGCACCGGGCCGGCGCGACCGCAGCGGCCGTGTCGGCCCGGTGCGGCGCAGGAGTGTAGCCGCTGGATGTAGACGCGCACTGGAAATACGCACCATGCGCGCGGTCCCTGTATACAGGTTGTTCTAAGTATTAAATAGTAATTGTGCTGAATAAAACCATCAGTGCTCTAATAAGGAGTATATTTATATTTTAATATGAGAAGACTTACAAAATTACTCGTACCCAGAGGTCGTGGCGTGGATGCCGCATGTATGCGGCGCCCGTACTCACGGGTCGTCGAGTGGATGCCACATGTATGCGGTGCTCGGCGCGAGAGTGTGAAAAGACTCGAACGAACGCGCTCGTACGAGACAGCTTCCATTTGCATCGAACCCTGGCTTGGTGTGTTACGATGAGAATCCGAGTGCACCTGTGTATAGTGTCGACTTGGCACCAGGCAACAAATACTAGTGATTAAGGGCCCGTGACCATTCGTCAGCAATAACTAACCGTTAGCTAAATTGTTTAGAGACGTGCGTAGCGTAGTGTTGCGCCGCGGCGACGCCCGCCCGTGTACATAGCGACCACCTTTGTTTGTGCTTCCTTGTTTGAATATCATATAACGCTCGTAACGAATAGCAATCATGGTGTTTACTTTGACCACTACATATCTTAACCTTAGTTGGATAAGTCGGCATAAAATGGACCACACACACACACACACCCTTGTTTACATGTTGTTGCTATATTTTTACATATTTTTTTTTTCTTTTTAAATTATGTGACATTACCAAATAGGGTTTCGATTAACATAGGTAATAATATAGGTTGCAAATTTCTTCGTGCAGGGTATAACACGTCATGAACTTACGGTAGTAGAGAGTGGTACTGTCTGTTGATAGCGTACGGTAGCGCTCAACTTGAGTTATATACTACGATTGTGTAAATAAAGTTTTACTTTAAATATGTTTGTTTCATTGCGTCAAAGTGTTTCTCTGATAAAGGCTCATTTTTATTGACTGATTATCACTACGGCATACTACAGGGCCCACGTGCATGATTTTGCAGCGCCAGAAATACTCCTGAGTGGCGTATATGAGTACCCGCACACAGCATTTTTTATTATTAATTTCATTGGTCGTTACGCCGCTTGCGGGGAATATCCGTAGGCGGTGTAACTACCGCGTTATCGACTTATGACTCATTATTCGTTACCCCACCTGCTGTATATCGACCAGTAAAAGTCTTAAGACACCTCCCCTGTAAAAACGCCGTATCACTACAGTTTTCAATGCCTATCTATTTCTTGTTCAGTTATTTCGCTACCTTTGTAGCGGATGGACTCCTGTATAATTACGGTGGTAAATTCGCACAAATTTATGACAATTAATAATACTTTTAAACCATATATTTATCTATTCTATCTCACGACTGCCGGACCCAAGAATCCATCGCAAGCGCTTTGTTCTGTCGCTACATGTTTTGGTGATTACCGACAATAGACGAAGCTCCAAATGCTATCGTGTACACTCTTTAACATGGTATGCTATTTTAAGCACTATGTTTTAAGTAATAGCTTTCAAATTATTCAATCACGAAGTATATATAAATGTGTATATGTCAACTGTGGACGTTTTTGTCGTGAGTTTAGTATTTGTAGGCGACATCTATCGCGTCCATATAGACATATGTCTATACTAGGTAACGCCCATACTGATCTTGCGAGGCGCCGGCGTACTGATAGCGTCACTCCGTCTCTCCTCGTGGACGCTGTGAGAACCGGCTGAGAGATGCACATATTCAAGACTCTAGGGAAGAGCCACATGTCGAGCATTGGACTACCATGAACTGATGATGTAAGGTTTGAGATGTTTATTATATTAAAAATCGTGCTGTCGTACATATTGGTGCTAAATCTGTTGTAACAGAAATGTCACGCCAAAACGACATAGCAAACATTTATAGCGACTACCATCGTACATTTCTGTTAAACGGTTCAAAAAAATGTTACGTTTTTGCGTATCTTTAGTCCGTATGTTCCAGGATCGCGTCTAAGTCTTTTAATTTTGACGTGTCTAAACGAACTTTCGTTTAGACATTGTGGTGCTGTCACTTGACAGCACCACAATTGCAGCTATCTCGTTTTGGCGTTTGACATTAGAAAAAGATAGGGACAGACTAAATTCAGTTAAGTTTTGTTATCGCAGAATTATCACCGTTGTGTTTCTAGGATTAATCTAAAAACAATAATAGAAGAGAGATGATCACTTTAATGACTGAGCTAATCGTTCAAGTTGTACTACATGAAAATAAAATAGAAATCCAACAACACAATAGTTTCTCAAGAATAATTGTGTCAAAATAAAATGCTTCAAATTAGATTAAAGAAATCATGACCCTTTGCGGAGGAGTGTCGGCAAATAGCCTTCTTAATTCCTGTTGGTTATTTACTTCACGGCCGATAATTATTTCTTTATAATAGCCCCAGACAAAAAGTATGGTATTTAAACTGGATTTTGTGTGATCATTTATGTTTAATTTTAAACGATGTCTCAGTTCCGCTTAGTAAAAAATATTTCCATGAAATCTACATAACTCCACAGCAACCAGTTCTATCCGATATGATTGATTTGAGCCATTTTCTACCTTAAATAATTAATAAATAAGTTGAAATGAGGCTTAAAATTTTTTTCATAATTCGAGATTTTCCTCCACCACATTTGGAGGTAGATTCACAGGAAGAGGTAGCCTGTAGTACCATATTTTTTTGCTATTTCATAGGTCCAATGTCCTGTTACGTTTTTAAAATTAGTCCGAAGCAATTGGCCAACGTTAAAGCATTTTAGCTTATGTTCATATTTCGACTCTTAAGAAACGACAATTTTTATCTCTTGGCCAAAATTTATCTAACTTGTGTCAGAGACAGGACGACAATTATTTTATGCAAGAAAGTAAACTTCATAATGAGGATAATAACAAAAAACGAGAAACGACCTCACATACAAAAATTCAATTTTGAAAATCTGTTAACTACGAAAACTCCCAAAAACATGAAAAATCATATAATAACTTTAGATCTACAGAATATCGCTGAACATACATTGGGGTGATTCGGATAGATATCGCCGGACATAAAAAAATTTGGGGCCAGCCTGTAAACAAACAAGAATAACAAAACACGTCTTATTTGCTATAAACGTTTAAAAAGTTATATTGACCTATATTTCCATTACCAAATAAAGAATAGAATTAGATCGTCCATCACTTGCTACCAGCGAGTCCTGAGCTATTTTGCTCACATCGCCCGGAGACAACCAAACATTGTAGACAAACTGAGATTAGTAGGAAAGATTAAGGGAAAATGGCGGCGGGGTCGTTCACCTACCCGCTGGTTCGATCAAATTAAGGTCACAGTGGGACAACATACCAACTGCCCTCAGACAAGTCCAAGATAGAGTCGGTTCAGGGCGTGCACAACCTTCAGGAATGAAGTTTATGATAAAGGAGATATTTCCATTCCTATAAGTATATTAATCGAATTCATGGCGATAAATCTGCAATTATAGTTGGAAGAGGGAGATATTTCCATTCCTATAAGTATATTAAACGAATTCTTGGCAACAAATCTGCAATTATAGTTAGGTCACATAAATAATAAATCAGATTTAACAATGCATCAAAATGACTTGCAATGGCGGCCATTTTAATAACGAAAAATACTACAGATGACCTATAAACAGACTGACAGATGTCATATGTGGTCTATTAAAATGACGCTACTTTTCACAGCTCACCGCGCTCTAAGTTTATGATACTTTCACAACGGATAGTGGCAGAGTTGCACCAAATTGGTCAAACGCCATAAGCTAAGGAAGCTGGTTCATTTGTATGAACAAATTCACTCGAAGAACAAAGCCTCGATACTCACATTATTAGAGAAATCTATAATACTCTAAAATGCGATGGTTTACATATGTATATGTTTGTGATTAAATTACACCCATATATTAATAAACCACAAAAAAAAAGTACAAATAAAACACAATTATTACATACATAAATTTTATTTATCGTTCTTAGAATTATTGTAAATAGTAGAACTTCTATAAGGAAAGCTAAGCATCTTATAAAAATATTATTTTCATAGTAATAATGGACCAAACGGACATCGGCAAGTTGTTCTTTCGTTTTTAATAAACACGTAACGACGATTTACAATAGAGTGCTATAACAACATGAATTTTAACTTTGTGGGTACTTTAAATATTAGACCATATATTACAATTTGCGGGTACTTTAAATATTACACCGTGTATTACGCACACCGTCGTGAACTGTGCAAACCACGTTAATTGGGGGTATTGTTTTTGGAATGCAATAATTGTAAACACACAATTAATATGAGTTTTAACACGAAGCTTTTGATCTTCAAGCAGTCATAATAGGCATCGACCGTCGCAGTAACTCATTCAACACTTAAAATGCAATACGTTAATTTAAATATAAGTACACATTTTTTTTTCTTTTTTTTATATGTAAAATGGTGTTTCGTGTCGCGAGTGTTAGCGCATTGTAATCCTTAATGCGACAGTATCTCGTAACCTGTAAGTGATGCCGGTAATGCTCAGTACACAGTATATGCGAACATTCATCAGCACGTGCGCGGTGTCGCGGAGGCTGCATTAGGGCAGAGGCTTGTTCTCGGGGATGGTGGGCGAGGTGGCGCCGCTCGCCGTCCTGCTGGCGTCGCGCAGCGCTTCGTCGAAGCTCTGCGTCGAACCTGACCTTGACGTCACTTTACCCTATAATCATACACGTATGCCTTATAATACGTATATGTCTTATATTACGCGTCGGGGGACCACTAATTAAATAAAATGTATAAGCCCAGAAGAGAGAACGCCAAACAGAAGAGGCTTATGAAGTACATATATCGAGCAACAATAATAAAAATATCTAGCGGTCCCCCGTTGCGACGACTCTTGGATCATAATACTGGGTACTTATAATACGGACTCAAGAATCAAAATACTGGGTATTTATAATGAAGTCAGAGGGCCAACAAACACATATTTGTTTACTTTTTAGAAATTTTTATCGGGGGTTTTTTTAATTTTTAATTTTTTTTTTGTACAATATTTGCATCTTATATTATTTGCAAAAATAAAATGCCCACAGGCTATATTAATTTCTGAAAATTTAAATAAATAACGGAAAACAGTTCACATATAAAATATGTATATTGGTCGGCTAGCCGTTCAAACACCAGGACAGTGATATCCTACTATCGGCGGTCGGGTGTACCTTAATGCCTTTTATGCAGAACGTACGCTAAGTGTTAATAAACCACTTACCAATGCTTGTTTTATTTTTTACATTTAATAAATATTTTGATATGCAAAACTCTTTGTAAGCAACCTTCAAAAAACCGCTAAACGTGTGAGTCAAGCTCATTATTGTGAAGCCGATAGTGTGATATGATAAGACTGCGAAGTGTGGGTATCATAGGTGTAAAAAGAGGTTAAATGCCAACCTTGACGTTCTCGTAGGCGGTCCCGACGCGCTCCTCGATGGAGCGGAAGGACTCGGAGTTGCGCATCTGGCCCAGCCTAGTGGACACGCCCGCCGTGATGCCGCCCAGGATCGAGGTCGTCTTCTCAGCAGTCGATTTTATCACAGATTCGGTTTTTTGGTATCTATCATATATAATTAGTATTCATTAAAATAATTAAGCATCTTTTTAGCGAACTACACGATCTGATTATTGAGGTTGTTGAACATCGTGCAAAGTAAATGGACCATGAGGGCGGACCCTGGCAAAAGATTAGAATTAATAATAGCAATATCAGTCTGATGAGTGCACTGCTTAATACTCATTCTCATAATCAACTTGTGGAAGTTCACTGATGGATTTTTATTTATTTTTCATTACATTATCGGGTGCATCCTTCGGCTGGAGAATCAACAGCGTCCGGAAGATGGTGTGACGCTATTATTATGCCGGTGACACACACCAAATGCAAATGTACAAATAATTCAACAGATATCATGCAAATGTACAAATAATTCAACAAATTCGTGTTAATATAATTTTTTCTTTGGGGTTAGAACAGTTTAGAAAATAACTCTTAAGCCAACTAATACATATATGAAATACTTATATTTAGTATTTCATATTATATGTAGTGGTTGGTTTAGTATTGGATGTATATCTTAGTTAGTTGAATATGTAACAGAGGATGTGTTTATTTTTATGTTTTATATCCTCAGATATCTTTAAGTTTAACGCGTTGCATTTATGTACGGTGGAATTTGATTTAAACTTTTAATTCAACTTTAATCTACCACAAATAGCACCGTCCGGTGCTGTGTCCCGATCAGGTGGTGTGAGGTGTTCGCAGTCACGGGCATTAGGTGAGTGATCGCACAGTCCTCAGGAGTATCTACGTACCACCGCTAGGCGACCCTAACAGTGCGTGTGTCAATTTGTACACAGTCTATGGGTGAGAGCGGCCACTTACCATCAGAGCGCTGCACGATCGACTGCCAGTAGCTATTTGTTACACTCGTGATTATAGAACGGTACACATATTCTTTGGGTTAGAACTGTTTAGAAATTAAAAAGACTTATTTAAAGTTTAATGAGTTGCATTGTTGCCAGCCTGAATTAAGCCGGAGTGGTGGACTATACATTAACCTGGGGTCGGACCCGCAGGTCACCGAGTGACCCATTTAATAATTTCAAGTGACCCGCTTTAGTTCCGAAAATAAAGTATAAATATATAAAAGTCAAAAAACTTTGGAAAATACAAAAATACCTCTGACCCAAACGTCTCCTTAATGCTCACATTGTGGTTGATTTTGACCCGCGGCCAAAAAAGGTTGCCGACCCCCTGTTTTAACCCCTCTCGTTCTGAGAGCAGATTCACGCCCTGCAGTGGTGAGTTGTGACGGTGATGAGTTGTTGGAATGTTGGAATTTGAATCGAACTCCTCATTCGACAAGTTTTATTAATTAACTGGTTATACCGTGTGCACCACATTAGTAAGTGTTAGGTGTTAGTGTACAAAGCACAGTGTACCTAGAGTTCAACAAGACTTACATGGGTGCTTGAGTCACGGCCAGTGCAAGCGCAGCCACGCGTGTTTCTATAGACTGATAGCTGTCATACAATTAATTAAATTTAAATAAAACGCCACCGTATGCTTAAGCAAAATAAACAAGCAGGGCTGACCACACACCGAGCCACAACCAATTGCGACTAGGGTTGCTATTACTATTATTAACACTCCTAACCCTCGAGAAAAGGCCTTTTGAATTATTAACACGTAATTTATGAATCTTAAAAGGATTAGGCGCTGATGATTTTATATTGTCGTCCAACACATAAGGACAGTACTCACACTTGGCTCTCTTTCACATTCTTTAAACTCTGGTTAACATCTTCAGAAATTTCCTTCCACACGGTGATGCCAAGTTTTCGTTTTAATTCGGAACTTTGACGGATCTGAAAGAATCGCGTTAGCAAAATGAATAAGATCTCTCCTACATGTACGAACACGCGCGTACAATCGCACAGTTATCAATTTAGGTAATTACACAAATGAGTATTTATTTATATAGAATCTGTTCGTCGTCGGTCATCAAGCGCACCGCACTTACTCATTTATCAGTAACAGTACAGTAGTTTTAATATTGTTAATATCAGAATATTATTAGTGCTTATTAGTTATTTGTACAGCATACGCTGTACATTATTGGTCCTTCGAACCGGATCTGAACCAGCGACCTATAGATACATAAAAAAAGAGCAACTAATATTCAAAGTTCAGAACCAACTCTCCTAACTCCGTCTATAATAGATTAATAGTAGAAATGTGAGTGTTAAGGGTCTTTATAGTTTCCTTAGTGCACGTCTACAGAAGTTAAAAGACTCAATTGTCGGTTACTGACCTTGCTCTGCAAGACCGTGCGCAGAGTAGCGATCTCGTCCTCGACACGGGCGAGTTCGCGGCTCCACTCGGCGCGAAGCTGCTCCGCCTGCTCGGGCGTGAGGCCCGCAAGCTCGTCAGGAGTGTTGACGTCGCCACCGGCGCCAGCACCAGCCATGGCTTCTTCGGCTGTATACAAATATTTTATGTTTAATTAAACTACAGTGTACAAGGCATATTTAAACTAAACGGCAAAAGAAAAGTATTAAAGGATTACAAGAAAGGTAACATACGTTCGTTCTGTGGTTATTCAGGATTGTTCCTTTCGAAAGACTTGAAGGTTACACCTGATGGACAGCAGGAATAACGTGCGATTCAACGAATATCTATGGCGATCTTCAGTGTCTCCAATACTTCTGTCATACGTAGACATAACGGCCAAACGCTTTCTTTTATGCAGATGGTCTATTTTCAGTAGCGGATATTGACAGACTGATGATGATGACAACAGAATAGTACGTCTATACTATTATAAAATTGTTAAATATCAAATTTTCAAAAATCAAAGATATTTAATAACAAATTAGTCAAATCGACTACTAAAGGGCTTCTGATTCTTCGAATCCATCAATGTTTGTTTGTTTGTTCGGGCTTCATGCAAAAACAAACAAGTAGATTTTGATTAAACTATTCCAACTTAATTAATGCGGCATGTTTCATCAGAACCGGTCTAGTAGAATTGAAGATACAGCTTGATCCCTGTTTTACTAGTCGCCGCTTAGGTACGAGAGGTCAAGTAAAAGTGGTTCTTAGGCTTTTTATATAAATGTATGATTTTGTCGGGATTTCCCATGTAGCGGAAAACCGACATTCACGCGGCCGGAGCCGCGGGAAAAAGCTAGTATCAATTAACACACATGTTTCTTATCGTTTCACTGAAGGGCGCGGGTCTTCTCCCAGACTAAGAGGTTAAGCTATAGTCTGTAGCACAGCGGTCGAATGCGGGTTGGCACACTTCATACGCTTCCCAGAAAATCTCAGACATGCAGATTCTTTCACAATGTTATCCTTCACCGATTGAAGCGAGTGATAAAATTAATTTTAATACGCAAATTATTTCAAAAAATCAGTGTTGCGTGATTCTGGATTCGAACTTGAGATCAAAAAAGACTTGGCATGCATAATTATACCACTAGTTATATCACTGCTGTACACGATATAGATAACATTAATATTTATAATGTATTGTTTGTTTATATTTTCTGTGAGGTGCGGAGGTAGTAGGCAATAATTTAGTCAGCGGTCGGCATTCGAGCAGATTGCTGTCACGCTACGCTGACCGCGCCGCGCCGCGCGACGCCCCCGCCCGGTATATTCTTACAGTTTCTCTCTAGTTCCCAAAGTGGTCCAGGTGGACCCCCAGGGATCCACGGGACACTCAACGGGGGTCTACGTTGGCGTACGCAAATTTCCATACTTAGATCTAATCTTCAAATTTTTTGTCGAGTTTTGGTAATATGGTAGAAATGTAGTTGCAGGGGGTCCACCGGAACCAGCTAAATTTTGAAAGTGGTCTATGAGAAAA
>WUAW01000898.1:23997-36339 GCA_017165845.1 Thaumetopoea pityocampa | reverse complement strand
TAAGAGTCAGCTTATCAGTAAAAATTAAAATTGTTGTTATTAAGGGCATTCACTTGGTTTCCCCGCCTAGGTGTGGATTGATGCAGCGTCGCAGATCTTCTTCTCCCTGGGCCCCGGGTTCGGCACCCTACTGGCGCTGTCCAGCTACAACAAGTTCAACAACAACTGTTACCGCGACGCGCTCATCACCTCCTCCATCAACTGCCTCACCAGTTTCCTCGCTGGGTTTGTTATATTCTCCGTTTTGGGGTAAGCACATTCATTTTACATCCTTTATTTTTTTTATTCTATATTCATATCCGCCGGAAATATTTATATCCGCCTCCGTGAATATCCGTTTCCGCTACATGGGAAATCCCGAAACAATCATAGATTTATATAAAAATTGTATCGTACCTTAACGGCGGCTACTAAAACAGGGTTCGAGCTGTATCCTCAATTTTACTAGACTGATTTTGATGAAACATACCGCAGTATTTAATTGAGAATAGTACCTTTAAAACTGTAATAGTTTGAACAAAATCTACCTGCTCGTTTTTGCTTGAAGCTCGAACAAACAAGCAAACAAATAAACATCGACGAATTTGGTTTCAGAAGCCCTTAATTAATCGATCTGAGTATTTTTTTTTAAATATCTGAGTTAAAAAAAATGACATTTAACAAAATTATAATAGCATAATAGATAGATAGAAGATAGATAAGCAATTAGACCCAACCCGCATTAAGCCAGCGCAGTAGACTATAATCCAACCCTTCTAAAGACACCCGTGCCGTGTAGTAGGAAATAAAAGTATATAAATAAATATTACATTATACTCGTACGTAGTGCATTCAGTGTTGGTCACATCGGCTTTATTACGCATCCATCATTCAATAAGTACTGGCATATGCGGAGGATTATCGGCTCTAAGTTACAGGTTTTAGGAGTTTGGGAGTGAGAAATTTTACTAGTTTGGGAGTGAGAAATTTTACTAGTTTGGGAGTGAGAAATTTTACTAGTTTGGGAGTGAAAAATTTTACTAGTTTGGGAGTGAGAAATTTTACTAGTTTGGGAGTGAGAAATTTTACTAGTTTGGGAGTGAGAAATTTTCCAAAATGTGATTCTGTATTTATTTGTTAGATACTCGTAAAATATTTGTACGTTTGTAATAAATTATTATTATTATTATTATTACTTCAAAGTTCAATGCTATTGAAGTAACTAATATGTTTACAGTAGGTACACTGTTCCAAACACCATCTTAACGCTACCCTCCATTTTGTTTCTAATTTGTACCTGTTTTATATTTGTACCATTCGTCAGGTACATGGCGCACGTACAAAATAAGAGCATAGAGGAAGTGGGCCTCGAAGGACCCGGCCTGGTGTTCATTGTCTACCCTGAAGCCATAGCGACCATGACCGGCTCGGTCTTCTGGGCTATAATTTTCTTTCTGATGCTCATCACTTTGGGGCTGGACAGTACATTTGGAGGTAAATATTATACTTTTATTCTTTAATCTATAATTATCTGTTTTGTTTTTATTTTCCATTTGACACTGGAAACACATGCATAAAAACTAGCAAAAATAAACAGAGTTTTAGTAAATTTTTTTCGAATTTGAATTAGCGTAAAATTCGATAGGTAATCACTGATTTTCGCATGTATAAATATTATTTTTGACCAAGAGCTTTGCGTGTAATAATGATAACAGGTNAGAAACACATGCATAAAAACTAGCAAAAATAAACAGAGTTTTAGTAAATTTTTTTCGAATTTGAATTAGCGTAAAATTCGATAGATAATCACTGATTTTCGCATGTATAAATATTATTTTTGACCAAGAGCTTTGCGTGTAATAATGATAACAGGTGCGTCTAATTAATAACCCGTGGCTTCATTTAACTCTACCATTCTGCTTAATTTCAAAATAAATTATTGAAAAAAACAAAAATCCTGTGTTAAAAATTGTAAACTTAAAATTTTTTTACTAGTTCATATATATTGGAAAATATATAATAAAAAAATAAAAAAAAATACTTTTAACCTTTGAGGTGATGCAGAGAAAATGAAAGATGATAGCTTATAGTGGCGCAAAAGCTTTATATCCAGTAGTGGTGAGCAGTAGACTGATCATGACGATGACCTACTTAAAGCCAGGGTAGGAAAACTGTTTGCTTTATATAAACACGGTGAGCGTGGAAGCTGCAAGGTGACGCTGCGTGTGACTGGTCACGTATTAACCGTTAGGCCTGGAAGCCGTGACGACGGCGCTCTGCGATGAGTACCCGCGCGCGCTGGGCCGCCACCGAGAGATCTTCGTGGCCTTCCTGCTGCTCTTCATCTACATCTGCGCGCTGCCCACCACCACATACGTGAGTGCACCCCCTCACTCGATCTAAACACCGTGTGGTGGTAACGGACGGTGGTACACGCGGGAACAGAGAGGTGCAGGGGGACATTGAAAAGGTGTATGTGCATTCTTAATATTAAAAGCTAATAAGTTTAAACTGATATCATATTAATAAAATATAATTTTTATTTTGTTTCAATAGTGCATATAAATGATACGATATATAATATAATAAAATTGTTAAATTTCTAAAATGTTCCTTGATTTATTAAAGATATTAAAAAAAACTACTCATATCGACAAATTAACGGCTTCAAAAACCAAATCTATATTTGTTTGGTTCTTCGAGCTTTACGCAAAAACCAGCGAGTAGGTAAATTTTGTTCAAACTATTACAGCCTTAAAGGTACTCTTACGACTTAAATACTGCGGCATGTTTCATCAAAATCTATTCGGTAAATTTGAAGATACAGCTTGATACCTATTTTAGTAGCCGCCGTTAAGGTTAAGAGTTTACGAGAGCTCAAGTAATTAATACGCTTTAAGTAATAATTAATTGATTAATAGGCTTTTTGGGATTTCCCATGTAGCAGAAAACCAACATTCACACGGGCGGAGCCGCGGGCAAAAACTAGTTTCAAACAGTAAAACGGTAAAAATATTTATCGTATCACTTTTGGGAACACACGTGAGAAATCCGAAACAATCATAGTAAATGAAAAGCCGTAGAACCACTTTTACTCGAGCTCTCGTATTTTAACGGCGGCTACCAAAACAGGGATCAAGCTATATCTTCAATTCTACTGGGCAGATTTTGATAAAATATGCCGCAGTATTTAAGTTGAAATAGTACCTTTAATATTGTAATAGTTTGATCAAAATCTACCCTCTGATTTTTGCGTGAAGTTCGAACAAAGAAACAAACATCGACGGACTTGGTTTCAGATGCCATTAATTAGTCGATCTGAGTAGTTTGTTTTTAAGTATCTATGATTTTTTAAAAATTGACATATAAAATATTTTATAATAATACAGATTTCAGGGACATTTATTACAGCCACGAACTGACAAAAAGGCATTTCCATTAAATAAGAAAGAAGAAGAGCGCCTTGTCTCCGTGTTGAAATGATATAATAACAGTATAATGATCCTGCTGTGTTGCGCCGGCGTAACCACACCGTCAACCCTGATCATCCCGTGGGTGCTCTGAGAACCAACTAACGGATGCACCAGTATAACGGGCAGCGGCATTATTCTGTTCCTCAATCAAATTCTACTGCTAACTCCAACACGCCTTGCCAAGCGTGCAGATTATTTATCATAATCTTCTCTTCTTTTTATGGAGGCCCATGTCTAGCATTGAACTTCTACGCGTTCGAAATCAGTCAACTAGCAGCAAAATCAACATAGATGATAAAAAAAACTATCCATCTATATAATATTTTTTATACAAAACATTACCAAACTGTTCAGTCGCACTGTGGTGGGTGTACATAAAAAGTCCATAGTTATAAAAATCAGTCAGCGAGACACCGTTCTGTGCGATAAGAGAGCGAGTGCGCTGGATGAGGCCGTTCTTTGACCGCGCGCCGGCTCGGCACAAAGGCTTATTGCTTTATGATGGCCGCCCAACTCGTAACTCCGCCGAAGCAAATGGATAATGTGACCCTACATGTCGACAGTATACCATATCATATATCAAAGAATCGTTAACACACAAAGCGTTCACGAATCTACTGCCTTAACTTTCAAAGTTTCACAGGTTGGAGAATTACAAGTGTACCTTTCTATAGAGCGTTATAAAAAAAAACTAATATTAATGTAATACATTAGAAATAATCATATGGTGTCCTAGGACGCATAGTAAACAAGACTTGTGGACAAAAAGTCGAGTCTTAAATCTCAATCCCGTACCAAGCCCGCAAGGGACATACAATTTTAAATAATCAATTCCGATTACAAATTATTTACGTTCTTCACACATTAATTATTTCTATAAAGCAATTCCGGTGATGGTTTTAATTCAAATTATAACAGCTAACATTGCAAATTTTTAACATATAATATATGCTAAGAATTATAAGAATTGCAATAAATTAGTTATTTTAACCTATTAGTGAGTCAAGCGATGTCGCTTAGTTCTTAAAGATTACGTAATCTGAACTCAAATCTTCTACCAACTGAATTGCTAAAACTGAACAGCAAAAAATCGATTAATAAATAAATCCAAGCGATCGAATAGGAAATTCTTTAATTAACCATGAACAGAATCACCAAACCTTAGATTAACCAACATTAAGATGAATGAATAAAAATGGTTACAATTTTGCAGTTATACTAGGGCCCCAATTCTTCTACCATGTTCCATCCACAATCAGGTTAAGTCAGTGGATCGTCCCGGGAACTTAACACATGTAATAGAAACAAATAAAACTCCTCGCGAGCTCACCTCGCCGGCATTTATTCGATAAATTACTGGGCGCTATCTCCCGCCAATGTATTCAGTTGCATAATTCATGGCGCCATCACTTTGGGGATGACCTGGCCCGGAGAGCGCGCCCGCGGTGTGCGGAGCTATCCACCGGATCGCTTTGTTTTGCTTTTAACACGACTTGATGTGATTACAAATTATACACTTTTATTTAGTTTCACTGTTGTCGGATAGTTCCATCTTGTAACATCTTTTAACTCTTATCCACTTATTCTTTCAAACTAAAATTTGAAAATCAGTCTTGGACTTGCACGTAACACTGGCACAAAGATAGATTCGATACCGAAAACGGAGATAGGCTATGAATGATTATTATCACTGTCAAATACGACATTTTGGGACCCTAGCGTCAATTGCTTCTTCGAGCTATGTGCCCCGCCTACTGCCACTTCAGCTTTATAGTAATTTGAGCTTCATCGGAGACTAGTTCTCCTACAGATTACAGATCTTACAAATTTTATCTCGCAGAGAAATTCCGAGCATAGCTCTGTTCATTGCTCGCTAGGTGATCTTGAGCATTCTTATGAGGCTCATTGTCAATGGCCATGTCTCTTATTCGTAGGTTAGAACTAACAATACATACTTATTGAATACCCTAGTCTAAGAATTGCTGTATTATTAACGAGATGTCACGTTGATTCCCAAATGCTGCCCAGTCGAGTTAGATTCGGCAACTTCATTTTTCTTTCTTGAAGTTGGATGTACATACAGAATAATTAAAAATTTATAATATTTTAATTTAATACATGTAGCTGATAGAAGAGCAAGTTGAAATGGCAACAGACGTAGACCACATTGCACGCAGTAGCGATCGGGCTCTAATAGACGGGGATGAAGTTCTCAAGTGCCGACCACAGATTGAAACTAGCTGCTCCTGGGTACTCGACACCTCCACCCGATGGATCGACAACAAACAAAGAAGCGAAAAGATTTTGTGGTGGGGCATTATGGGGAACCTCACGATGACGATGTATTAGCCTTACTTAATATAACAGGGCGGCGTCTACCTGGTCGACCTCCTGAACGTGTACGGACCTGGTCTCGCGATTTTGTTCGTGGTGTTCGCGGAGGCGGCCGGAGTGTGCTGGGTGTACGGCGTGGACCGGTTCTCGGAGGACGTGAGGAGCATGCTCGGGCACACGCCGGGCTGGTTCTGGAGAGCGTGCTGGTCGTACATAAGGTACTGTTACCTTTACACTTAGTCTATACGTTTGTACCTTTACTTCACTTGAATTTAAATTATCCAACAAACAACACGTATCCACAGTTTTTTATAATTACTTTCGAGCAGCTGACCCGTTACAGATTCGAACTTTTACTATATACATATAAACAATATATAAGTAGAGTACAACAAGCCGTCTGTTTGTCAATCTAATGATAATTTTAACTATTTCGCTACGGATCATCGCGCGAAATTAAACTAAAATACACTGCTGAGATTATGACAGTAACACTAGATAATTGTTACATTTTGTTACATAATATCATCACCCCTAGGCCACATTTGTCCTCAATAAAGGGGCAACGACCTCCCCTAATCAGAACGGGGATTTATAATTTATCATTTACAAAATAAAAATTCTCTACAATATAATAGTAATATTTTTAATGAGATTAAAGGAATGTCTTTCATATTATTGGACAGAGTGTATAGACTGTGCAAGAAATTGTTTTAGAACAGTTTAGTTCTGAGTATTATATTGTATGGGCTCCAGTGCATTCCTCACCACGGCAGTACTGGATGGGAAGTTAAACAACAAACTGTTGCACACTACTTTAGTGGAATTTCATCACAAACCAGTATATTATATGTTAATGTACAGGGAATTGTGTACATATTGCACGTACATATGTAATAGTGCATTGGTGGTGTAGTGGTGACAGACATCGCTTATGATCAATGGTCGTAGGTTCGATCCCGGTCCAGTACCACAGATTTATTTCTAATTCATGTACGGTCTACATTGTAGACACCAATGTAATCAATGGAGAAAAATCCTTCGTGAGGAAACTTGCATGCCTGCATGGGTGTGTAGTCTACCAACCCGCACTAGACCAGCGTGGGCTACGGCCTAATCCCCCCTTATCAGGGGAGATCCGTGCCCCTGTATATAATGTATGTGTATGTATATCTGTGGACGAATTTGGACTGGGGTTGATGATGATAGGGAATTGTAAAACTGAAGCTATGTGCGCTACATCATCAGAGGTAACGTTTGTATGTCTGTGCGTCCAGTCCCGTGTTCCTGCTGGTGCTGTTCGTGTTCTCGGTGCTGGCGCACGAGGACATGCTGGGCGGCGAGTACTCGTACCCCGCGTGGTCCATCAACGTGGGCTGGCTCATGACCGGCACCACGGTCTCCTGCATACCGCTCTACATTGTCTACAAACTACTGATAACGCCTGGCAATTGTATTGAGGTAAGTATTTTCAAATATCTTCTTATCAGAAACACCGACTAAGATATTCAATCAAGTGCGTATTGCCAGTGATGACCTATGGATCTGAGACATGGCCACTGACTATGGGCCTCATAAGAAACTCAACGTCAAACAGCGAGCAATGGAAAGCGCTATGCTCGGAATTTTCCTGCGAGACAGAATTCGCAATGAAATTATTCCTAGTAGAACTGGAGTTGCCATCGTAGCTCACAGGATTGCAAACCTGAAGTAACAGTTAGCGGGGCACATGGCTTGTAAAACCGATGGAGCTTGAGGTCCTAGGGTTGAAGTAGCGACCCCGAACTGGAAAACGTAATGCAAGCAGAACCCCACTAGGCGGACCGATGACCCGGTGAAAGTTGCGGGCAGTCGGTGGATGCAGGCGGCTCAGAGCCGCTCGATGTGGCGATCGTTAGGGGAGGCCTATGTGCAGCAGTAGACGTCTATGGGCTGATATTATGATGAAGTATTTTCTGTGTGGGACCGGCGTAATACTAACTCCACTCCATTTCTCCCCGTAGGTACTATCAGAACTAGGTGAAAGATGCACCAAAATAAACAGCAGTAGTGTTATCCTGCCCTTCAGCCTAATCTCAATCTCCAATTCTGCAGTCTCTAAGATGCTTGCCAAGCATAGTAATTACGCCAAATCCCTCCGTTACATGCAGAATAGATTTAGTTGAAAAGTAATAGGTACTTGTAAGAAACGCTCCCGACCAGGTAATAAATAATAACACACCTTCAGTATTCACTTCGTTATTATTTTTCACAGTCACCCGCCCGGCATCGCTCCGTGCGACCAACTGGCTCGATACACGTTCTTACTCCATTTTTATATACTCAAAACTACCCTCACTCTAGTCATCGCTTTAAACTACTAGTCAATAGATCTACTATTCATTTTAATAAATTATTTCAAACATTGAAGGAATTGTTTTTATCAATTAAATGTAATAGCATAATATTTCGTACTATCTTTTGTCCGCGGCTCCGCCCGCGTAAATGTCGGTTTTCCGCTAATTGGGAAATCCCGACACAATCATAGATTTATACAAAAAGCCTTGGACCACTTTTACTTGACCTCTCGTACCTTAACGGCGGCTACTAAAACAGGTATCAAGCTGTATCTTTAAATCTACTGGACCGATTTTGATGAAACATGCCGCATTATTTAAATTGAAATAATACCTTTAAGACTATATAGTTTAACCAAAATCTACCCGCTGGTTTTTGCATGAAGCCCGAACAAACAAACAAACATCGACGGATTTGGTTTCAGAAGCCCTGAATTAGTCAATCTGAGTGATTTGCTTTTAAGCTTCTTTGCTTTTTGAAAATTTGACATTAAACACTTTTATAATAGTAACTATAGATAATTAACTTAAATTATACTTTACTTTACAAAGGTTTAGATAACGTTACATACTTTTAAGTTGAGATAATCGAATTCACACGGCTGTCTACTGCTGGACACGGGCCCCGCTAGTGGGTCGGCTCACTCCGCCCCACTCGGGGACTTGTGCGAGCTACGTGCACGTCCACAGCCACTTCAGCTTAACAACCCTTAGAGCCATATTTGAGGAGTTCCTCGTTGCCAATTTTATCTCGTAGGGAATCTCTGAGCATTTGTAGTTTTTTCCATTGATCGCTGGGTGACCTTCAGCTTCCTTATGAGGCCCATAGTCAGTTGTTTTCAGTGACCTGGTGATTTAAAATAACTTGACTCTACTGGCCTGCCCTGCGGGCGACGTCAATAATATTTTGTCCTGTACTTTCAGCGTATCAAGACTGTAACGCGCCCTGAAGTGATATCGACCCCGCCAGCGGACTCCATTGTCTGCAGCCTGTGACCAGATCACCCGCGGACTTCGATTACTTGGCAGAAAACACCCTCCATCGAGTGGCTGGTGTAAAATTACCGTTTTCAACTCCACAGCTCCGTGCAAATCTCCGTGATTGTATCATAATACGCATAATTGTTTTACCTACTTGTAACGTGTCGCTGAGTTCGGGAGCCCGCTGTACGAGTATAAAAATATTTTATATCAATGTAGACAAATAAATTTGATATTTATTTAAACACCTAATGTTGTAATATGCTACGTAGAAAATACATAAGATTGTTATATACATTATTATTAAAAATATATATTCCATTGTTATAAAATATAATAACACTTATTAATTAGATTGATATTGGCAAATATAAAAAAAATACAAAAAAAAATTGTTCAATACTACAGAAGAAATGTCTACTACCAACTATAGCGTGGCCGTATATAAGAGCAATCAACCCGCTAGTGATTATCTGAGTGTTAAGGTTGGAGTACATTACAGCTGAACGGCGGTGCTGCGCATCGCAACGTGACGCTTCAAGATTCTTGAAGAGGCGGCTGGACCACGCAACGACACGCGCAACTGCGAACTGTACAACGCCACCCTGGTGACATACGCCATACAAAATGAATAACGTCTTGACGCTTTACACCGCACCGCACTAATGTGATCTGCCTCTAGCCAAGTTGACTTTCTACAATCGCTAACGCTAATAAGAACGAAAAAGTGTATTGGAATGACATTTCTAATCGCCAACGGGTGGTGACTTATCAATTAGAAATATCATTCCAATACATTTTTTCGTGTCTATTAGCGTTAACGATTGTGAAAAGTCAACTTGGCTAGGGGGGTTAGTCATCAAGTGTGCAGACCAGTACTAGAGTTTACGCGTGGTTATGCGCAAAGTGCGTACCCGCGCCAACATACCCGAAGCGCACCCGCACGTTTCAAAACCGCCGCTAAAAGCGTTGTTATACACGGAGGACATTGTAGGCTCTTAGCGTGTAGTCTTATTAATGTTAATATTTAATGTTATATTCCATTTCGCATTAGATACATACTCAAATAATAATACTCCAGTTTGTTTAAAAATTAAATATAATGTAATACCATTGATAGGTACCTTAATATTGTATGGTACAACGAAATGCTAGAGTATGAAGAGGATTATTTATATAACTATTATTAGTATATAAATTTGTACATTATAAAGAGTTGCTGGACAGACTATAATAATTTGAGTATTTTTAAAAAGAGCGTCTGTGAACCGCTAATAGACATTGTTTTGTTTCTAGTCATGTTTTAAGTGTATGTAAAATATATATTTATATAATTCGTTAAAGTTAGACAATGTAAACATACTTTTTTTAAATAGTTACTAGGCAATCTCCATTGTAACTAAAACATAAAATATGGTGAGATAGATGTGGGTATATATATGTTTGTATTCTAGGGCAATGAGTACAAATAATATATATGCTTCTCTAAATAAATAATATTTAAATATATAAGCAACATAAAAAAAACATCATATTAAAAGTAGAAATAGATTTATGTGCTGAAATATGCTATATTCTATAGAAATTAGTTACATTTATAGTACATATTTAAATAATACCCATATTATTAGTACCCATATTATTATTATTGTTACATTTATAGTACATATTTAAATAATACCCATATTATTAGTATTATGATATAACGAGTAAGAAAAAACATTTTAAACTTCATTCTCGCTTCATAGATTTGCGCGATATACTTACGTAGGAATTCTTATGTTCTAGACGGCATTTTATATGTAATTTAATACAGAGGTAATCATAGGTTTATCTTTTTTTCTTTATACTATATAGTAAACACTAAATATTGAAAATTTTTTAAACATTATTACCCTTTATAATATTGTAATTTTAAGATAATATAGATAATCAACTGTCTACATTTTTAATCTATTAACATATGTAGTTATTAATTATCTAAGTTTATTGATAATATTCTCATAAATACAATATATATTTTATAGTTGTCATGCTAAAAAGTTAAGTATATAATGCTTACAATTCATATATGAAACTGTAGGTCCGTAGTTATATTTAACATTATATGCATGTAACTCTTCTTCCTCTCATGATATATAAAATTATACTTCATCTCACGTTATGGTGTAATTAAGATATTTAACTATCTAGATACTTGCTAAAATGTCTTTAAAAATACTAAAAAAAATAGTTCATATACCCACACAGAGTAACGTTATTTTTTAGAATTTATTATTATTTTTTAATCTGTGTTCTTGATACCTATCATAAGATATATATTATATTGTGTTATGTTGAAGTATGCCGTGTAGTCTATAGTAAGTAGATGCCAATAGTTATGTATTTGATGTATGTACGATTATAATTAAAATATAATAAATACCAAATGTTTAGATTAAGCCTGTAACAGCCATTGCAAGTTTATCTAATCATTTGTTTCACCAAATCCTTGTTTTATTTTTAAACTATGTAGTACCACGCAACTGGAACTAGATGGCGCTGTTCGGCAGTTTCATACAAAGGTTAAGGCATGTTTGAGTAAACTGCTCTTGTGTAAAAAGAATGCATGTGCTTCACACATTACACCAGTCGTACAGGAGTTAGCTATATCTCGGGCATAAGCTACCTTAAAACTCCCTTAAAACTCCTTAGTAGAGTATCGTGAAACAGGATATTGGAGTTAATAGACTCACTAATGACGTGACGGGTTTGTTATCTTTTCCAAATGAAAACAAAGGCGTTCTTTATTTACCAAATAAAAGAGACTTTTCATACGTTTCCCACAGAGACGCTAGCCATACCACAGTGAACACCATTATTACGAGTAATTTGTAACAGAGCTCCAAGCGGATACTGACAACTTCGGCGTCATGGCTTTTATTTGACGAGATTAATTTAGATTTGGGGGGTTTTATTACACGCGCGCACGCGCGTGCACGCAGGACACGAAACTTCAGGACCAGAAAAAAAGAAACTGGAAATCAAATATGAATACTAAAAGTATTGCCAGTATAGAAAATGAAAGCAGTGAAAGAGTGGTTTTGTATTCTACAAAAGCCTATAGTGCCACTCGGAATAGTGAAACCTGGGTCCAGTGCACAGACTGCCAAATGTGGTCTCCTAAAGAATATATCGCTCATCCAATAGAATAATGACGTAATTACAAAAAAGTTAAAATTTTATTTTGTGTTTAATTT
>WUAW01000898.1:11483-23920 GCA_017165845.1 Thaumetopoea pityocampa | reverse complement strand
ATGAACGATGTGTACATCTCCAGAACCACATGACATTTGCCATCAGTGTGAATCAAATTAATACATTATTGTTCAGTTTTTCATTCTTTTTTCTTAGGAACATTTTATGTTGTACCTTTCAGTTATCGTTGGCAGTACATGCGAGTGTCCATTCGTGATCTGTTAGCTGTATCTTACCTGCATTACAACTTACGTCTTATGTTTTACGTGTTATACCTGTGAGTAAAATAAGATAATTTACATAGGTCAGTTATATTATTTTAATTTTGATATTAATATACATAATTAGGTACCTCGGGATTGATAGTACCAGAGGTCAATTGATACTTCATATTAAGGAATATTCTTTAGTTTCCGATATTTTATTTGTTATTTCATCAGCTTAAGCAGACATTATTATGTTATGAAACATTTTGTTCTCTTAATATTTAAACAGAACAAAAGTTAACTTTAATTTGCTTATAATTTCTATGTTCACTTCATAAAAAAAATCTATAATTTTGTGTCATAACTAAAACTGACTGTTATTTATTTGCTTGATTATTTATATTAAAGTGATTTTAAAAATAGAAGAATTGTGGTTTCTTTTACCCCATAAAATCATGATCACATGCTCACTCCAAACTCATTTTTTTATATCTAATGCACGCAGATGAATTAAAACCAGGAAAATATGTAAAATATGAATGTGCGTTTTTAAATTTGTATGAGTGTTATAAAATATATGAGTAGTTTTTGTTCAATTTAACATTTAACGTTAATCGAAAAGTATTACTTTAGTCCCCGGTCGCCCTACCCCAAAACTCAGTCGTCATAAACGTTGCATAGCTTAACAATCGACCACTCGACCAGGTTGCCTATTTCTCCACTTCGGTTTTCGGCTTTTCGTATCCAACACTTGACCACACCTCTCTCTGGGTCGTTGACCCAACGAACGGAAGATAAAGAAAACACTACATAGAACTACCGCAAGTCGTGGGAGCGGCTTTCTGGACGTATAGGATCTGCTACTAACTAAACTGCGGTAGACTTCATCGATACTCACGGCGAAGTCAGCCACACAAGTCGTCATCCTTTCCGGGGATCGCTTTGGACGCTTAAGGAACGGGCAGAACAGTTGTTAATATTTTGCTGTCCGGTCCGTGGTGACTACCCACCAACCTTGGTTATTGGTTCCACGTGCTACGTGGTTCGCTCATTTCTTCCGGATCCCACATCTTCGTCTTCTGATTCTAAGCGTTATATCGGTTCTTGCATCTTTAGGATATCGTCGTTAAGAATTTGGGATTGTGGGATTTTCCATCACCACGTTATAGGAACCATCTGAATTCTTCAATGTTTTTTGGGTTGTTCGGACTTATGTTAGTGTTTGGGTTTGTAGAGTTTGTGATGTAGAGCTCTTTGGACCTGTTCAAATTAAATATTTAACCCCCTTAGAGGTGGAATTTTCAAAATTCCTCCTTTCTTAGTGCTCACAACCATTTGAGTAAGCTATAGTGTGTTACATAGAAAATACACTTGTAGCAGCAAGGCGACGCGTCGCTCTTTAATCAATGTTTCGAGGTTCGTTAAATGGAGTTAATAAGCTTTTAAGAAATAAGGTTTAATTATACCTTTTATCATAACAATTATATTTTCCGTTGCGTGACAGTGTGCCACCTGGATTTTGTCAAATTTTATATGTCAATCAAAACTCTGACGGCCTATTCTGATGCGTTAACCAAAAACACCTATCAAAATTTATTGAATAAATTCAAGTGTGAACTGTATCAATGCCATTCGTCAGTGAAGATGTACATTAGAGGGGGAGGCGGCGACGTGCGCCTCCCATCGCGTGCATGGCGGGCAAGGCTGTGAACTTCAACACATATTGCGTGAGTAAACATTTATTTAAAACTTTATACACCTGGACCCGGGAAGACCAGAGGAGGACAGCTCATGGTGTCGTGAGTGAACCACCTCGAATGCTTAACAGTGAGATACAGACAAGCGCCGGAGATCGGTCCCAACTCTCCTCATATGTGTTTATGTAGGCGACCGCACTGATAAGCCCCGATAGCTTGGTGTTCTTATACAACCTTTGGGTGAAGATAAGGTAGTAAATACATATTGCACCTTATTAGGCGATAATGAAATTAGTTTGTGCGTACGGACATTCATGGCATAAATATTAATTCTGTTACAATTAGTATTAGAGTATGAAGGTCTAACGAACAGATAACAGTGGTGCGAGTGTGTGACTGTAGAATTTCTACGAGTCCCACCTGGAGTCGGCGGCGAAATGGCTGAGCTGCAACGGCGAGGTGTGGGGCGTGGGGCCCACCGCGGTGTTCGCCAGCGCCGCCGCGCTGTTCCTCTACAACGAGCTGGAGGCCACCGTACACATAGCCGGGGACCACGCGCAAGTCTCGGTGCTAGAGAAGACGATGATCGTACGTACGAATATTTCCTTATTCATGAGCCGTAGGTTAAAGTCCAATGCTGGACATAGAGCTCTTCCGTGAAAGAAGGTATTTACCAAAATTACGAACATCAGGCCTTTTAGGGCTGCAGTAGATGTTATATGAATTGTAGGATAATCCTGCTGCCCATTGTCCTGCCATACCATTCAGCGAGTTCTTACAGCATCCAGAGAAATAAATCGTTTGATGCTATTATTATACTGTCACTACACAATTATTTATACAACATTAATAAAATGCCAGTGTGGCATGAGTAACCTTAAACTGTTTAAACCCAGTGACAACCAAAATTCCACGTATGGAAACCATTTGTGAAGAATTATTACATTTTCTTTTAACCTGAAATTATTTCAGTCCACTATGGTGCTCGGCATGCTGGCGCTCATGATACACATGTGGGTGTGCGCCATGAGATTCTTCCAATACTATCTCGACACCCTCATCAAAGATGTGAGTATTTGT
The DNA here is from genome assembly GCA_017165845.1 of Thaumetopoea pityocampa. NCBI lineage: Eukaryota > Metazoa > Arthropoda > Insecta > Lepidoptera > Notodontidae > Thaumetopoea > Thaumetopoea pityocampa. The sequence goes on along the minus strand of WUAW01000898.1, from coordinate 20,996 downwards.
AGCGTCCTCCGTTCACGAGCGGTAGATTTAGTGAACAGCTTGAGAGAGTAGGTCCTATCGTCCTTATTTTCCCGTCAAGTAGCAATTCGGAGCAATGCTGTATTTCGATTAAATCCTTAGTTCCCAAAGTGATCCAGGTGTACCCCCAGGGGTCCACGGGAATCTCAACGGGGGTCTACGTTGGCGTACGCAAATTTCCATAGTTAAATCTAATCTTCACATTTTATGTCGAGTTTTGGGAATATGTTAGAAATGTAGCTGCAGGGGGTCCACCGGAACCAACTAAATGTTGAGTGGTCTATGAGAAAAAAGTCTGGGAACCTCTGGTCTACACTCTACAGTATGGGGTTCTTAAAAGGAGAGAAAATAGATTTCTAAAAGGTCAACAGCGCGCATGTGATACTTCTGATGTTGCAGTCGTCCACGGGCTGCGGCGACCGCTCACCATCGGGCAGGCCGTGAGCCTGTTTGCCACCTTCGTGGTATAAAAAAGTGCATTAGCTCCGGTCACTGGCGGTAGACTTAGTGAACAACTTGGAAAAGTAGGTAGCGTCTTATACTTATTTTTCGACAAGTAGCAGCTCCAAGCACTGCTGTATTTCAATTAGATGAACGATTCAGAAAACACAGGAGTCATAACAACCCTCTAAGTTTGTCTTTTATCCATGTGCTAGAAATTACAATAACCATTATCCCCATACCATTATATAAAATTTATACTGAAAAGTAAGAATCCACATATTCTTTCTATTAGAGATTATTAGGTAGATTCTTGACTATTCATAAGTACCTGTTGGGTTTACATGAATAAAAAAATTTTGACTTTGACTTATTAAAATCCTTCCTATCTTATTCTGCTGCTAATTTTTTACCAAGATCGAATGTGAGATAGCTTTTACATTCAATCTTCTNGTTATCCCCATACCATTATATAAAATTTATACTGAAAAGTAAGAATCCACATATTCTTTCTATTAGAGATTATTAGGTAGATTCTTGACTATTCATAAGTACCTGTTGGGTTTACATGAATAAAAAAATTTTGACTTTGACTTATTAAAATCCTTCCTATCTTATTCTGCTGCTAATTTTTTACCAAGATCGAATGTGAGATAGCTTTTACATTCAATCTTCTGTAATAGTTTAATTTGACTTTCTCCATGTTTCGGAAACTTAAAGCAGTAGTTTCTAAGTACTATCTGATTGGCACTACACATTACAGGAATTGTGCATGATTCGGAAATATTGTAAGGTGGCAGTCGCTCAACGAAACTCGACCCAATGTATGATTTTAGAGAGAGTTTCGATGAGCGACTGCAAAAAAGAAATGCTGGAAAGAAGCTTATTTTTGTACTGCTACCAAAAAAAGGTACTAAGTTAATATTTTGTGCTATTAATTCAAACATTACAGAATCAAATATTTCATTCTCTTTCAGAGTCCAAATGTTCTCCTAGAGATGACGACAGCGGGTCTTCTCGGAGGTCAATCAGAAATCGTCCCCTTGGGCCCGCTGACGAGGTTTCTGCGGCAGCAACAGCCTCAGATCCACATTACAGTGTGCTGGTTTCTCTCGCTGTGTTACGCCGATTACGTCCGGAAGCATTACTGCCAGAGGTTCAACATGCCATATCTGGAGCAGTGGTTGGTAACGTGGCAAATTGATTTTCATTTTTTTTTCCTTATTTGGACATAAAATTAACTAAGATATTGGATATAAGATATTTGAATATAACGGACCTCGGAAACGTGTACCTACGCAATGGGTAAAAGCCTTAAATACCATTCAAAGCGATATTCGGAAAGGAAAGGATATTAACTTTCCTTTTGAGGACCATAAGGACCTTGAAGTACTAATTCCCTGAGGATAATCAAAATATCCAGGATCAAAAGGGCATTGAAGAAGTATTAGTGCAATCTCAAAAACATACCACCACAGTTTTCACACGGTAGGACTCTGACATGACTCACAAGTCGCGCCCGCAGTAGTTTTATGCAGGATTATATTACATAAGTGAATATGATGACTCGCAGTGTCATATCCACTTCACTAATAGTCTATTATATTCTGATAGCAAAGAACTGCCACAGCAGTTGTAACTCAATAAAATTTTGATTTTATCATCATCATCAGCATACATGGAATAAATACATGGAAGTCCACTGCTGAACATCCTTAAAAAAAAGAGGAATTTGCTACAAACTCCACATTTGGCAAGCAACTTGAAGATCAGACAAATTTTGATTGAATAACATAATAACGTTGCTGCTGCTCATTATTCTGGTACACCCCTCAGCTGGTTCTCAGTGACGGAGTGGCGCTATTATTACGCCGGCGCCGGCGCCACACAGCAAATTAAATATTGCTTTACGTGGACTTACGTATAAACGTTAAAGAAAAAATGTCTTTGTTGACAGTAAATACTCGTATTTTGTGTTTCTAAAAGGCCCGTAACGCACCAGTGACTACCGCCGGGTGCACACGGGCTGCGGTGGCTGTGCACCATTAGACTACCCACATTTATTTTATAGCCCGACGCTATAAAATAAATGCTTCGGGCTGACGGTGATGATGAACCGATAAGTAGGTACATCATCACCGTCAGCCCGTAGGAATCCACTGCTGGACATGAACCTCCTCGGCAAGTATAGGTAGGTAATATCGATATTGATGGAGATACTCATAAACTACTCTTGCTTGTAGCAACGCTTACAGGCCAATAAGAAAAAGCATATTTATAGGATAAATTTGGCCAGCAGCACATCATGTATAAGTATATAGGTATGACGTGAAGATAGAAACCATGGAACAATGTTGTGCTCTGTGACTAGACCACAGACTCTTCACTGCTAGAGTAAATAGGCATAGAAGATTAGATCCAATGTTAGCACACAAGATTGCACATGGTCGAGATGCATCGAAGTATTTTAGACCCACGCAGGCGTATTAAGACGAAGCCAACGTCCGTGACCAGCTAACGTTGTTGTGTGATTGCGGTCCGCGAGCAGGCAAACCGAGCTGCACGAGCGCGCGGTGAGAGGCGTGCAGCGCACTATGGAGAGGGTCAACAGCTTCGTAGGGTCCGTCCATCATCGGCTGCGGGGTTACGCGCGACCAGCCGCGCAGACCAATGAAGTCACCACGTAATGCTTCTATACTTGTAATATCGCATGCTGAGTAGGAAACTGGCTCAATTCAAAAATTTAAGAAAATTACACGTACACACACTGCCTGCACTATTGTCGTTTTCCGATAAAATAGAGACACATACTTATACCTCAGTATCTGTAACCTCTCTCCCTGTTCCAATGTGACAAAACCCATTTTCTTCGTTTCTAAAAATGTATAACATTCAGTTAGGTCAGTTTCATTCATAGCACGCGATATATTCACTAACATTAGAGACAAGTCATTGACACTACTGGTCAAGCCTCTAGCAAAATACAAAAAAAGGATCTGTAGAGAGCACCACAATATGGGTTCTACCGTATCAAAGGAGCTTTCAATTGCATGTTCAATATATTACTGTTCTTGGAGGTCACTGTAAATTCTTACTGCCCAATTTCTATTTCAAAAAAAAAAATTGGCCAAAATTTCAATTTTACCTATTCAAGAATAGGTAAATTATCTACCTAAACTACAGTATTGTCGAATGTGCTATATAAATAAAATATATTTCAATTATAAGGTACTTACTAAAAGTATTATAATTAGTGTTGCCTACGCAAGATCGAGACGAGACTCAGCCATTCTTGCTCTTGTACCAGTAAATCAGCTTTTAATATTGGTGTTCTTCTTGCATACCCAGTCTTGCATTTTCTGCTAGTCTCGCAAGCTTTACGAGACCTAATCATGTAGTGATTAGGTCTCGTAAAGCTTGCGAGGTGCATAGGTTATGTTCTTATCAAGTGACAAAGTAGGATTGTTCAGTGTTTATATAGAACTAGCTAACACCCGCGGCTTCACTTCAGCATAGCCTACCTCCATTCTCGTTGTCGTATCTCTTTTTGTCAGTCTTGCGTGTAAGACTCAGACTGTTTTTGGGCAACACTAATTATAATGACATCTACGTGCCCTTAATCACAGGCACAAGAGGCATAAGACAAAGAGGTAGAAACTCATATATGTACAAACATTAGATGTCTATCAGTTGCCGTTACCACTTATCATCGATCGATGATCTACCTATAGACGTAATTAGGTGAAATCCACAGCTTCGCTCACTATAACTTCATGTTGGTGATGATGATAATGATGCCTATGTCCGTTGGTGTTTGTGGTACGACGCCGACCTACCCTCGAGCACACACACCTTACACAAGGGCAATAGCCACAAAGACACATTCCTTACACAAGGGCAATAGACAACACCATTATCCCGTGATTCAAGCAACATCTATTGCGATCTCCAATACACCTGACAAGTGTGTAGAACGTTTTAAAGCGTCTTCTTGATGGTGACGGTGAGGGCCGGAACGCGACAAGACATCTTTTATAACTGATCATATTTTCGCACTGTCGCTTATCATCTTTTCCCTAGCAATCCCAACTTTTGTTGCCAGGTTCTAACTACGGACATAAATTCCTCCACTATCTTCAATATGTGTGGTAAGTCCAATAGCTTCTAAAAGCTAACTGACGACATTCAGACAGACTTTTAGGACATCCCCGATATCGCATCTCATAAGATAAGCTCAACATGTAGACATATAGATTTCTCTTGGCGTCTCATAACTTCAGAAATGTATCGAATATAATTCACGAGTCTGTATAAATCTGCGCTCTTTCCTAGTAACGTACGTCGCCCTCACGCTCAATTCAGTTCGAGCTCCAAAGCCAATATTCCAAGGATTGTTGGCATTTACTCGAACACATATTGAAGCGCCCATGTTTGCAGCCGTTGCCTCCGTTTGATCAATTGAGGGTGCGCTGTGGGCTAACATGGTGATTACGCAGGGTGGGACTTCTGCTCTCATCCTTCCAATCTATACTCAGTATTGTTACAATGCGCCTAATCGTAGCTTTAGACATAACGTTGTCCACTAGAGTGATGGCCCGTCCTCGAAGGGTTCGCCGCTCGACGTCAGCCGCGCGTGCAGCCGAGTGTCGTGGGGGGGGGCCTGCGGCGCCGCCACGCCGCCCGGACGCGTCTCGCAGAAGGAGCTGTGCGTTCGACTTGTCGGCCAATCCAGCGAAACCACAGCAGAGGCTATCGAAAAATTGCGAACCTACATCTCGGTTGGTTCCTGCACCGTTAATAACAATGACAAATAATTATCAAAGTATTAGTAAAAAGATTTGCCGTAGCAACTATGAAGCGTCCATCTTAGGCCCTCTGCTGGTCAACGGCAGCCATGTACCTATTATATAGAAACAGCTGTGTTAATTTTATTAACATTTGCTTTTTTGTCAAGAAAAGCAAAACGCAACTAATAATAATATCCTCGAAATACATGACTGACTCTCGACTTAAACATCAGATAACTTTTGGTATTCTGTTGAAAAAAAATGTACGAGTATGTGTTTCAAGCTGAGGGTGTGACGTAGGTCGACTCCATACAGTTTTTGTATTTAAATTTCAGCTAAACTACGCCTGAATCAATTCCTTATCAAATTATTACTTTAAAAATTCCTTACGTCTTCTTGGACTTACCAGAGTAGACTTGAGCTTCGAGTGAGTCGATCATATACAAAAAGGCCTCTTAAATACTCGTCGGACTAATTTTGGTTAATGTGATTTCTTGGAAAGTCACAAATGTTTGCCCCATAGAAACTAATGTATTCCGTAGTAGCCCTTAAATACAATACAAATGACGATGAATCTCGCGTGAATCCATTAGGCAATGTATTCCCGAATCATTTTGACTAGTTTATGTTTTTATGTTTAGGCAACAAGGTGCTCATGTTGCTCTGCGCAGGACGACGGAGTATGCGATCTTGGCACAAATACTCCGCGAGAGTCAAAGCTATGAAGAGTTCCCGTGGAGAAAAATCCAAAAACTTTAATACAATTTATTATACATATTTATACAATACATAATGCTTTTGTGAAATAAATATTACCTTGTTTATATTGTTTGTAATTCAGCGGCCAGTATACATCAAGATGATTCAAACTTTTGATATAACTAATTTTTGTTGTATTGTAAAGACACTATTGGTTTAGTACCATTCTGTTAGACTTCTTTTCAAATAATAAATACTCTTACCCTGCATTCATATTATATTCACTATAGATTTATATATCAGGCACCAAGATACAAGATTTCTGTTGGAGTCCACTGCTGGACATTGACATAGGGTTTCTCTTTTAAAAGGAGAGTAAGTAGGTAGTGTGTAGGTGAGATAGGTCGCCACAGGTAGAGTTGCAGTAGGTGTTCCTTTAATTGTTCGGTAATATGGTTGAAGAGTATAAGANTGAGTCCACTGCTGGACATTGACATAGGGTTTCTCTTTTAAAAGGAGAGTAAGTAGGTAGTGTGTAGGTGAGGTAGGTCGCCACAGGTAGAGTTGCAGTAGGTGTTCCTTTAATTGTTCGGTAATATGGTTGAAGAGTATAAGATTTTTTAATCATTCCGTAGACGAAAGTCGAAATTTAACAAGTATAATCTCGTGTATCTGCCCAATGATTCTATTCGTCAATTTTCCAATAATTTCTAAATCACGTTTTATTTCATCGAAGTTTAGTGAGAAGCCTGTTCAAAATTGAAAAATATAAGTTCATCTACAGCGAATAGTTTGGTATATATGACAATTATTATCTATTTTTATCGCCCAAAATGCAGAAGATGGACTGACAAGTAGCGAATAACGGATCATTCGTTCAATTTAATGGAGGTCATGTATAAAAAATATTAAATTGTGGTTTAAATCATAGAAAACGAAATAAATATTTCGTTTCTTGTAGTTACGTCTTTCAATAAAACGTCATACTGACGTCGTTAAAATGTCTAGAGAGCTCGGTAGCGATGGTGACATAGCTCTTTGTATTTTGTGTAAAAGACCAACAAATTAAATAAATGTAAAAATTGGGCTAAGTGAAAAAATTCGTCTTATTCTGGATAGTAAAAATTTGGAATGTGGCAAGACTCCCTGCGAAGTTACATTCAATCTGAGGGACAACAGGTAGGTAGGTTCCACAATTTATCCGTAACAGCTCACGCCCTACTCATTGGCCGCAACAGAACGCACTAAGATTGGGTTTATCGCTATATCTCGCTCCCTCGTCCTGCAGCTCTCATCGCAAGCCGTGAACGACGAATTGGGAAACCTAGAGTTTGAAAGCCATGTGGGTAAATCATGTGCCAATTTATAAATCTCATGCTTTACGGCCTCTGCTCAGATAGTAGGTTTTCAACTGATGGTAGAGTCCTACAGCCAGTCTTAGGCCGCAGTTAAGTCGGGAACTGAAGTTAATGAAACTTTCAATGTTTTATTAATAATAAAATACTACTGAGAATAATCACTATTTATGGATGTAGCAAATAATATAATGATATAATTAAGTTCGAAAAACAAGCTTTAATTTAGGTTTTTTACCATATTTAAACTAGTACTTGACTACAATCCCACCTAATGATAAGTTGCGATGTAACCTAGGGTGGTAAAACGTACTAGCTTAATATAAACCTATTCACTCTTGTCTTAAAGACACCTACATTATAATCGGACAGAAATACTGACGCGGGAAGTCTATTCCAGTTTTTGGCTGCACGTATTATGAACGTAGAGAAGCAGATCGCTTCGTACGGGTGGCAGGCATAATTTGTCCGGTATAATAAATCGCGATGAACTATTTGTTAACTATATATATACACAATGTTTAAAAGCAAATACATTTTTACATTCATTGGCAGAACTTTCAGAGAGTAATCCGGGTAAATTGAAAAACTACGAACTTAGAGGCAAAATTTAAAAAGAGAGTTAACGTATAACCGTTAAATTTAAAAGACACTTAACGTATAACCGTTAAATATATAGTCCATAATATTATGTTGCTGTTTGGCGCCGGCATCATAATAGCGACACCCCATGTCAGCCCGCGGATGCTGGGAGAACCAGCCAACGGGTAGCAGCGTTGTTTTGTTATTTAATCAAAACATACTGCGATCTCCAAGACTCTTGTCAAGCGTGGAGATTATAGCAAACCTCATCTTTTAAGGAGGAGGCGCATGTCCCGCAGTAGAGCTCCGCGGGCTGATGATGATGGTGTAGAACGGGCAGACGAAGCCTCGGATAACAGGTACTCTGTCACTGTAACTAGTGTCGTTAACGTGCGCAGCTAGTGGAATGGGCGCGATGTTGGGAGAGCTCGGTGTCGGTGCTCCCGACGGCGCTGTGGGCGGCGGGCGCGGCGGCGCTCGCGCGGCGGCTGCTGGCCGCACTCTTCAGGCGGTTCTTGTTCCGACGGGTGCCGCTATGGGAGCTCGTGTTACAAGTGAGCAGTCACACGTGAATTCTTAATTACGAAAGAAAATATAGAAATTTCCAATCATGTTTTCGTATCTTAAGAAGTTTTCATATTTAGCGGTCGGTCTTTGCGGCGAACAACGATCAAAACTGATTCGTGAACGGTTGAATACACTATTAATTTGCAGCAAACTGATTGCTTAATCACTAGTGCGACGCACCTTAACTTATATTGAATGTCAAACAAAAAAAATTTGTTCATTCAACATCATCAGTCCATCTACTCTCCTAGCGCAAGGTACGGGTCTTCTCACAGAATGAGAGGGGTTAAGATATAGTTCACCAGGCTGGCCTAGTGCGGGTCGAAGGATTTCTTATTGGTTCATTATTAAGTAAAACAATAAACAATAATGCAGTTTCGTTTATAAATTCCTTTATAGAGGCAGCACTTGCTTGCACTTAATTCTTGCTTTTAAATATTGCGCAATTGTGAGTACAGCGCTATTTTGAATTTTTCTTGATTTCTGATAAGGTATTAACCCTTAATAAGGCGCGCTGATGTAATTTGTACAGAAAATTGTCCATTTGCAGAAAAATGCCAAAAAACGACAATTTAGCGTAAAAAGTTAATTGTACATTAATTGACGACTGACTGGTACAGTGGCAGTGACCCTGCTTTCTGTGCAATTGATTCCCGGGTTCGAACCTGGTAGGGACAAACTTTGTGTGATGAGTCATCGACGTGTTTATCTATATAAATATGTATATCGTTGTCTAGTACTGCAGATACAGGGAATCCTAATTTGGGACTAGATCAATGTAAGTATTTAGCGTAGTTTTAAGAATAAAAACTTATAAGTATTTTTCTGAAACACCTGATTATTTCACTAAATCATCTGTGGTGCTTAAAATACACCGCGCTACTAATTATGTTAATCTTTTTGGCGCGCCTAACTAAGGGTTATTTGCAGTTTCTTTCTTCACGCTAACCATGTTGTATATCGTAATTTTGTCAATATTTTCAGCATCTTCTTTATATATGGATGGTGATATACAGCCTACATTTCTGGACAATGCTGGTGAAGATTGTGAAGGTGGTGGTGGA
>WUAW01000896.1:634-11587 GCA_017165845.1 Thaumetopoea pityocampa | reverse complement strand
TTCCTTAAAAGATACTTTAAAATTGTGGCTTTTACATGTGTTAATAAATTCTAGACTATTTCTTGTTTGTTCTCATTTTTGATAAAAGGGTGAGTTACATACTCGCATATACTTTGTATGCTGACTTTACTGGTTTTCAACATAAAGCCATTATATTAACACAGCTTGCCAGTTCACAAGTTCATTTTCAAATTTGTATTAATCCCTTTTGTTCGTCTCAATTATTTTTTTAAATCCATTTCAGTACTAATTATGTGGTGCCAGTGTTGCTGGCAATTTATATCGCGGTTACACAATATTTGCAGCTTCCCGGACCGTATTTACGTTTTTCCATTTTCCACACGGTATAACTTAACGGTACGTAAATATAGATTTTTATTACCGGTTATATTGCTTTGCTGATTAACACCAATTTCTGGATTCATATTAGAGAATACAAATAAATTTTAATTGATATCACGTCTTAAGAAAATATATTGCAATAGTTTTAATTATCTTAGTTTAGTTTTTAAAAATGATAAATGCAACGATCAAAGTCGTAGGTTCGAACCCGGCCCGTACCAATGTACTCAACGGAATAGGAAAACTTCCTGAGAAACCTGCCAGTCCACATACTTACACGCACTAATTCAGCGTGGTAGACCACGGCTTAATCCACTTTCTGATTAGGGGAAGTCCGTGCACCTGTGACTATGAACTGGGGATGATGATGGTAAATAAACACATGAATATTATCGAAGATCAAATTTCGATGTTATTGATTTTTTTTTTGCTTATTCTGATCTCGAAGACAATGTATCTCCAGGTATGTATGTCTACTCGGATTTTATAGATTATTTTACAATTTTAATGTTATTCTACTCCTGGAATGTTATTTCCTCATGAATATCATCTAAATTTATGAAAGATATAGAAGTTTCCACATAGCTCGTAGAACCGATGGACCTTAGGGTCCTAAAATGCTGGAGTGGCACAACCTCGAACCGGAAAGCGTAGTGCGGAGTAACCCCCGACTAGATGGATTAATTACCTGGTGAAGTTCACAGGCTATGTTTGGATTTAAGCGGTTGTGTGGTGATCATTGGAGGAAGCCTAGGTCCAACAGTAAACGTCTGTAGACTGATATGATGATAATGATAATATAAATTTAATTAAGATTAATAAATTTAATTCGTGAAACAAAATCGAAATTTAAAAGCAACTTGATAAAGACAAACAAAACACTATATATACGAATAATGGTTGTATATCCTTATATAATAATGACATAATTGTTGAATATTATTTTAAACGATATTCACTTTATTATGGACTAAAAGGTATATAAAATAATTATAAAAAAAGGTTATAATAATTTGGGATATTTATTTTTACATTAATTTATTGTTTCATTGTTCATAAATGTTAAACATTCTCTCGGAGATAAGATCTTTATAATTATTAAGCGTTTAATGACAAAGCCGATGGTGTTTCGCGGCACTCGTGTACCGTGTTTATAACAGTAATAACTCAATTAACTAATAAATAAACTGTCATGAGACTGCCTTAATTTGAGTTTATCTTTGGCGCCGTGCCATCATATTACTCGTACTTTGGCGTTAAAATGAGTAATTGTTTCTACACCTGAGTTATTGCCTCGTTAACATTTAATAGATTAGTCTTTTTCGAAATCATTTTCATTTTAAGAACTTGTTTTTACAATACTTAAGCCAGTACTTGACTACAATCCCACCTGATTGTAAGTGGCGATGTAACATAGGGTAGGAAAACGTACTAGCTTAATAAAAACCTATTCAATCTTGTCTTAAAGACACATTATGTTGGAAATACTGACGCAGGAACACTATTCCAGTCTTGACTGAAAAAAAATATTCACGTAAACTATAAATCCCGATCTTTTTTTGTTTCACCATTATCGTCATCCCCAGTCCGTATTCGTCTCCGCTACGGGGGCAAGACCTCCCTTAATCAGGAAGAGGATTAAGCCGTAGTCTACCACACTGGCCTGGTGCGAGTTGGCAGACTTCACTGATCCAAGCAGGCATGCAGGTTTCCTCACGAAGTTTTCCTTCTCCGTTGAGTACATTGATGTCTACAATGTAGACCGTATATCAGTTTGTAATAACCCAGTGGTATGGGACCGAGGTCGAACCCCGGACCTTTTCGATCATGGATCGTGCTTAACACCACTTGACCACCAATGTATTAAATTATGTAATAAATTGTTTATTTATTTAAAACTTATACCCTATCCATCCCTACTGTTATGCCGGCGTCTTCTGATTTTAGCGGCTGTTAGAAGGTGTAAGAATGAGCGTCCTCCCCGTCAGCCTCCACCTTTCCAGTAACGATCAGTGTTGATAAGACACCAGCTGTAGTTTAGACACCTACTATTTTAAGTGCTTTTCAAAACATGAAGTAGTCATGGTATTGTCAGCGTGCTAGACCTGCATCGAATCTGAGAAATTATCTCGACGCATGCGAAGCCTGCCCGCTCGCATAAGGCCAACGTAGTGGACTATAGTCTAACCCCTCTCATTTTGAGAAAGGACTGACCCCCTACAGTGGGGTAATAGAGAGGTTGATGATGAATCACCACAGCAGAGGTTTGTATTTTCATACACCAGCAGAAAATACCCTTAATTTTACATTAATGAATTAATATAAAATTGAATATCATATTATTCTACACTTTATGGGGGACAAATGAGCTCGCAGATCATCTGATTTTCATCACCAGCTGTTAAATGCATATCAAATATTGTCAGTTTACTTGGTTCTGCAGATAATTGTGTTTTTATAATAAACTGACTCAGCAAACGTTCTTCTGCCATATAGATTTATAGGGTAGGGACACCCTGATCACCTAGCGATATATATACTTTACGACCTATTCTCATATCTACTATATACATAAAAAATTTATAAAAATCGGTCGAGTCATTTCGGAGTTTGACGACAAACATCGTGACACGAGATTTTTAAATATAAAATTTTCGTCAAGTCTAGCCAGATTTAGTTTTGTAATTCTTCAGATTGTAATGAATTATAGTTAGTAGTAGTTAGTCCCCATTTTTTTAAAGATGAACATATATAGTCTCTTTTCTTTTTAACGTAGTTTGCGTCACTCAAAAAACGACCGGCAACATTAATATCAAAAATGGCTTTGTTAAGTCTAGCATACTAGTGTGTATTCCTTCGTTCATATGCAATTAATAGTCAAACATTTAATTTCAAATATGCTCGTCTTAACGTCACTCATGGCTTTGTTTCAAGTTTGCATTCAACATTGTTTATACAATATGATCCAGAAAGTTATTGTACTGCCAACTCCATGCACTGCTATTAGATTTTCCTTTTATTTTCAATTTGCTACTCGCTCAGACGTTACTGCACGATCGAACTGAATATTTATTTATGTGGATATAGGGAATTGAAGAGATTTTCAATTTATTTCTCTAAAAGGAAATTAGTAGCTTAAAACCATTTGTATATAAAACTTACCAAATAGAATAAACGATGTTAAAGATGATATAGGCCTGATAACGTGGATTGCAGTAGTTGTTAATTAAATTACCACAATTTATATTTTCATGCTACCGTTTTATTTTGGTGTGATTCGAATTATAGTTATTTATGCACTTGCCGTGTGGCGCCGGAGTAATAATAGCGTCACTCCATCTCTTCCGGTGGGTGCTGTGAGAACCAGCTGAGGATGTACTGGGATAATGAGCAGCATCATTATCCTGTTATTCTAAGCCTACTGCATCTCCAAGATGCCTGACAAACCTGGAAATTATGGTAAATTCCTCCATTTAGTATATGCTCTTTTTCTGTTTCGTATTTTTTATTTGCTTTCTTATTTTGTTAAGTTTGTGCTTCTCCTGAATGAATGTGATTTCTTTCTTTTTTTGAGAAGGAGGCTAAGACCAGCTTTGGACTTCCAAGGTTTGGTGACAATGATGATGCAAAACGAGAGTAATGATCAAGTTTGTTACGTGTGCTGAGTATGAATTCTATAATACTATATGTAAAAAACGATAATTTTGAACGAATTAAATCTTTAAAGTTTTTTTTATAATATAATGTTAAAAACGTTAGATTCTAATATTTTATTACGTGGGCAATGTTTTCTTTATGTTATTATCTATACTATTATAAAACTGTTAAATGTCAAACTTTCAAAAATCAAAGATATTTAAGAACAAACTACTCAGATCGACTAATTAAGGGCTTCTGAAACCAAATACGTCGATCTTTGTTTGTTTGTTCGGGCTTCACGCAAAAACCAGCAGATATTTTTTATTAACCTCTTATCGTCTTAAAGAAACTATTTCGACTTAAATACTGCGGTATGTTTCATTAAAATCGGTCCAGCAGAATTGAAGATACAGCTTGATCCCTATTTTAGTAGCCGCCGCTAAGGTACGAGCGGTCAAGTAAAAATGGTTCCTAGTCTTTTTATATAAATCTATGATTGTTTAGGGATTTCTCATGTAGCGGTAAACCGACAGTCATGCGGGCGGAGCCGCAGGCAAAAGTTAGTAGATAATATAGTTATATCTTCGTATCATAACATTATACTCTATTACAATATTCTAATTAAGTTTATGAACGTTCCGTGAGCCGATGAAATTAGAAATGCCATTCTCAGCGTTCTAAATTTAAAATATTTTTTTGCTGAATGAGCAAAATTAACTTTTGCTTACTGGTTTTAAGGCAACAAAAGCTCACTTTTTGAGCTAATTGATTTTTTTTTATAGAATCAAAGTGTGTCAGAATCAAGTGTCCAGAATATCATTATTATTTGTGAAAGTACTATTATATTATACATAAGTTACCTAAGTAACGCCGTACTGACATTTTCCAGGTAAAACCGTAGAAAAATGATGCCTACGACCCGTTTCAATTTCACTTATCTTGTGTATGCGGCTTAAATTACACCAACATACGAATGGTTTTTGGTATTGATTTCCGATCTACCTGTGCCGTAGTTAAGCTACACGCTTGAGCGCTTTCACACTCAAAAAGTCTATAGAAGAACAGAGTATAAGAGATAAAAACAAATCAGACTCAATAGAATCAGTTTTGTTGCTTTGCTTACATGCCACCATTGCTAACAAGAGTCTATATAGGAAGAATCTGTACTGAACACTATGGCATAGCACCATGGTAGCATGGCTATACTGGGACACGGAGGTGGAACCTGTGGAGCACTTGCTATGCTGTTGTGATGAGTTGGCCGGAACGTGAATTGATCTTCTAGGGCTGGCATACTGCATACCAGAAGACGATCGGCTCTTAACTCTTAAGGCAATATGCAACCGAGTGCAGATTATATTTAAAGCACCAGTGTAAGATCACCAATACAAAAAATGACTACACAATACAAAAAGCCCCATAGGGTCGGAGTGCGCAAAGGCCTTGCTCAATTAAGGGTAGCAAAATGAAATACCGTATTCAAATGTAGATAGCAAAGCGATCTTCTTTACTGAAATAGCCTGTAGATTACTTCAGATTATCGACCTTAATGATGTATTGGTGTTTAATCACCCTATACATAATTCATAATATTTAGTAACAAATACTTAAAGCAATCGCAGGCAGAAAGATAAAGAAAAAGTTTAAAAACAACTATAATGAATTAGTTAAGTACTGTAAACTATTGCCCATACGCACAAAAGTACAATACTTATAAGTATTATAAAATAAAACTTACACTTATAGTTTACCGATAATAAAAATGCAATCCACAAAAGAGAACAGCAAATATAAAAAAAAATACTAAATATACGGTATAACCTTTATAGAAAATAAAAACTTGTATGTTGCCCAAAATATATAACAAAATACCGCAAGACCTTAAACAAACGATTAAAACTAATTCCCTAAATCTAAATTAAACGCGTACTTCTTACAACTCGACAGTGAATAATAATTCTAAAATAAATTAAAATACCACCTTCTAAATTTTGTCTTCCCGATTCAACGTACGAAAATGAAATAGCCTATATTAGTTTACAGAACAGCGAATATGCAGCGCCTAGACAAACCACAGGTCATAGAACTTTCCGTCGAAGGACCTTCTGTCCTTCAACTACCAAAATTCTTTTATTTCACCGCTCACCACTCCCTAAGTTTATGATACTTTCATAACGGATACTGGCAGAATTGTACCAAATTGGTCAAACGGCAAAAACCAAGAAAGAAGAAAGCGAACCACAGCGATTTATTGGCGTTAAGTGTGATGATTTGTAAGCGATGTATTGTGGTTAAAAAATAAATTAAAAAATGTATTAATTCATAATAATGTATAAATTCATAATGTATTCATAATAATGTATAAATTCATAACGTATATATTCAAATCAAAATCATATTCACCACATAAACAAGTGAAGCGCATTTGCTCAATGTACTGCAAATAATAACGCGATACAACAATCACAATGTGCGTATGGAAACATCGCGTGACAATCTGAGCGAGAGATAGTCATAAAATATATATGATGTCAGAGAAGGTTCCGCGGGCGATATCCATTAACGAAATATATTTACAGACTGCACGGATAACGCAGTGGTTTAAGTGGTCGCTTTTCCACTGCGCTGTCGAGTGTTGTGGGTTCGATACCCACACGGGACAACAACTTTGTGTAATCCACAAATTGTTGTTCTGAGTCTGGGTGTTCGGTGTTCTCATTATTTGAATGTTTATAAAGTCCCCGCGACACAGGAATTTAATCCTATTGCGGGAGGTGTCTTTAAAAAAAAATTAGAATTTTATCAAATATTTAATTTTTAAAAATGCAGGCATCATTTAACCACATAGCGAGAATTGTCAATTTAAAGTATCCGTGAGCGGGTCACATTGCTTGAAGATATCAGAAGTTATAGTAGCAATGGTTAGGGCAGTTAGCTCGTTAATCTTGTGGCGGTTCTTCTCTAGCCGCATATCTCCTTTCAATTTCGACTAACGTTGCTGCATTACTAACAAATGATATTGTGTAAATAATATTTTGTAAATCATAATTTTATGTGGAGATAAACGGGAGTCATTCAATCCTGTGTTTTTATATACACCACGCTTATCTTCCCCCACAAACCCATATCGGAGAAAAAATGCTCTAGTAGTAGTAGCAATAGTAATAGTAGTAGTCGTCGTAGTTGTAGTAGTAGTATTTAAAAGAATGTAGTATATATAAAAATGTAGTATATATAGACCATGTACTGAAAAGACCGATATGTTTGTGATATTTATCGTGTAAAGAAAAAACTAAATTCATAAATTTAGTTGAATTTTTAAGTTATACTTCTTTAGACGCGTTAGGAGAAAATGATGAGACTGATTCTGACGATAGGCGCGACATCACGCAACAAAAAATTCACATAATGAAGTTAGTCGTGAAGTTAGCCGCCAACGTACATTTGCGAATCAGTCAACACTCAGGTGACAATAATTATATACACGTTTATATATTTCTGCGAAAGTAATGTAATAAATTCTACTAAGTTTCTATGAAATTCAACTACACGATTGCCTTTTCATAAAATTTAAAGCAAATTCGGATAACAATGTTCGACTTTCAAGTTGAACGTAACAGTTTGCTAGAGTGTTCAGAAATAATACAATTTACAAAGTTTACATAACTGACCTATAGAACAGCTACTTGCTTTACCTTACGTGGACTGTATTGTTTTCAAATAAGATTCAACAAAGAAATCATTTCTCAAAGGCATTAAGTATCTACAGTAATAATAATGGTAAGTCGATTGTACGGAAGATAAATTTGGTAGCCGGGAAAATAAGATTCGTAGCGGTACTCCCAGAGGGATTGCGTCTTTGTCCTTTATTTTTTATATTCAGTGGAACTAATTCTTTCTTATTATTTAGAGGCAATATTACTTCATATAATATTAATATTATTACGTACTGTGTATACGGGGATTAAAAGAAAACAACTGATAAACAAGTGTAATGCTTTAATAGCTTACACACAGTGGCTCTGATACCGCATCATACTTAAAGTCCCGATATACATACATATGGACACACGCCCTATAGTTCGTCACGCAAAGATTGTGTAAAACAGTTTTACCGTCCCCTGACTTAGCACTGTACTGAATGCTAGTACTTTAACAAGAATACTTTTTCATTAATTTCACTTTTATTTTATTACTCTTTTCTCAAGCTTACTTTCCATTGATCTGACAGCTAAGTGTAATGTGATCTGCTTATAATTTTACTGTAGTAAGTATCCGAAATATTGAAATAAACCAAAAACAACCTTCAAAGTTGCTTTCAATACAACTACATTAGTATTTCAAATATTTCTCTACATATTTTTCATAGGCTTGTAAATGTATGTTCTTTAGCTCTTTCGGCGAATTTTCTTTTGTGTTTTCAATCAACTCGACTCAATTTCCTCGTAGTAATAATTATAGCTTAGGAAACAAAAAAGTAATCAGATGGTGCCGCCTCTGATGAATATTCTTCTTGTTTGATCGCATTTGTTGAGTTTTCGCTAAAAATTCTCGCACAATACTGGCTTTGTATATTTAATGGTTATTGTCCAAAAGTCTTAAAATTTCATAAATCCGAAAGTTTTAGGCCGAAACTCTCGTGCAAACACCTCACGATGCATAAATAATAACTTTTATACGACGTTTGTCTGTCTGGAAGAAAACTACACCGTGGTAATTGAAAAAACTTTGAATGTAAACTTAATTTTGAGTCACTTTATCGCGGATTTTGGGTTTCAACTCGATTTCGAAGAGCCATTCTGATAAATGTTGGTATTTTTGCAAATCGTTCTCGTAAACCTGTTTCGACAATTATTATGTGGTTCATGAGAGTGAGATCCAAGGAAGTTCGGGAAATCATATCTTCAGCGATCCGATGTAATCATCTACCGATACTCGGCTTGAACACTTTATACTATTGATACCCAAAGTGGTATATATCGACCCCAAGGGTCGATGATGACTTCATTACAGTTTGAAAATTATCTCTATCAAAGTTAGTAGCACTATACGAGTACTTGCCCTCAAAAACAAATTTGAGGTTGATTTGCAAAAATCCAATATTAGTTAGGGTCTACCAAAAACCGAAAACACGCCAAGTGATCAACGAGACAAAATAGTTTGGGAACCTGTGCATTATACAATTCATATACCTATTTGCCACATAAGCCGTGACAATCTAGTGGTAAGACCATGCATGCCTAGTCTTAGATTTCGACTTCAAATCCAAGGCGTCTGACTTTTCATGTGCGTATTAATAATTTAATAATTATTTAACACTCGCTTCAAACGGTGAAGGCAAATATCGTAAGGAAACCTACACAACTGAAAGATTTTCTCGACGACGTGTGAATTCTACTAACTCGCATTAGGCCAGTGGAGTCGGCTATAGCTTAACCACTCTTATACTAAGAGGAGACCCGTACCAGATGATGATGATGATGTTTCTGACACACACGATTCTTCTGCAACATTTTTACTAAGTTAACATAGGAAATATAAGTTAACATACGAAACTCTTTGTTCAACTATTTTATAATTCGCAGAGAGCACAAAATATGATTAAAGAAAACTACAGCTTAAAACATAGTAAAGCTTATCTTACTCAAACCTCGTGCGGGAACTTAATACAGTCCTATAAAACAATACTTGAAGCGATATCTGGAACGTGCGTCTTTTTAATTATTCATTCCGAATACTTTTCACTTAGAGTAATATACCACGCGAAAGGTTCCAAAATCAATATGTAAATTCTCATTTCATAACTCTTTGCATTAGTTCTATTCGCTCTTGTCCCTCAGATTTAAAAACAAAATTTACAAATCACATTCCATGACAACATCAACACTGTGGCACTAATATAAATGCAAGTGATGTTGATATACTTACCCTTATTGTACGCATCAACGGAGCAATGAATCGACGAATGATTTTTAGTATAGATTTAAGTATCAACCCAAGGAGGAGAGGTTATAGCATCTCAAAACATTAAGGTGCAGGGAGAATACCCCCCCCTTATTGAGAAATGTTCGAAAGTACGAGGCGCCGAAGAGCGTCGGTAAGATATTCCACAGAAGTTTCCCAAACTGCTTTAACATGTCGATGAAGGCCACCGCACTTTTTATTCATTAAGAGTCTGTCTGGCAGGGCACCCTCGCGACTTGTGCTAATCCTATGTAGAATATTCTTTGCATCAAAAAAGATACAAAGATAAACTCCATACAGAAACCAACTCCATAAAAAAATAAATTCAATTATTGAAAAAAAAACCAAAAGTGCGACTTTGTGAAAAATCTATTTTTCTTTTTTATAATTTCCAGATCCAGTGTCACTCTCGCAGAAAGCATGCCAAGCATGCCAAATAAATATATATATACATACATACATACACTATATACACTCGAAAAACATAACCCTCCTTGGGCAGTCGGGTAAAAACACAGTGTACCTTTTTCAGTAAAAACTACCTAATTTATAGTACGAGCAATCTAAGTTGACCGGAATGAAGTTAGCTTCTCCGGGCACTTGCGTGACAATAAGAACTGACTATACCTTGAAGAGAGATAGCAATATACTCCCACCCTTGAATTGAGATAGCAGAACATTTCTGCCAACTTAGATTGCACAAAGTGTAACTGACGTCACTCCGTGCAGAAGTACGAAAGTAATTTAACTCACTTCATAGATCTTAATATCACGGTGCTTAAGTACACGTTTCGCTTTTAAAGTTTAGATCCGAGAGCTCTTAGTGCGATAAATCCCAATGATTATTGTTTATGTTATTATTGTCTGTTTTTATTTGTTATGGATATATATGTGCTTTTTATATATATAATTTTGTATGTTTATTAGATATGTATTTAGACACTAGTTATTGCTCGAAACTTGACTACAATGTGACTTCGCTATAAACATATATCTATAAAGATATAT
>WUAW01000893.1:16356-34495 GCA_017165845.1 Thaumetopoea pityocampa | reverse complement strand
TGTTAGCGAAATTTTATCGATCGCGATGCGCACCCCTCGCGGTAGCCATCTCAGTTTGCAGCTGCGCGGACGCATGTCGACGGGTCAAAGGTGGCACAAGCAAGTGAGGGGTAAGCAGTATTGTAGTGGGCGCTCAGAGTATCTGCAGGATTAGACGCCATATTGGATCGATAGTACTTACTCGATTTTGGGAACTTTTAAAATGGATACTTTCTCAATTGTTTATGAGGGGTACCACACAGCGTAGTCGGAGTTAACGTGCTTTTTGATTTTGATATAATAATAATAGTTAACCAGGCGAGAATAATTAATATTATTTCCATAATTTCCATAATTACGCTGTGTGGCGTTAGCATAATAATAGCGTCACTCCATCTCTTATCGTGGATGCAGTAAGAGCTAAGGTATGCACCAGGATAACGGGCGGTATCCTAGCGTTATCGTTATCCTGTATTCAATCAAAATCTACTGCGATCTCCAAGACTATTTTAGGAGGAGGCCCATGTCCAGCAGTGGGGCTTCCGAGGGCTGGTGATGAATGTGATGATGATTTTGATGATTGTAGTTATATAATAAAAAATACTTGTGTACAAGTACTTTATATGTCAAATCCAGTTGGCTGCCTAATGCTAATCCGATTTAGGCCAGTGTAGAGGATTATAGCCTAACCCCTCTTATCCTGAGAGGAGAACTGTGCCTTACAGGGTCAGTAGATTAGTTAATGATAATGATATTTCAGGTCACATTTTAATTATCTATCAAATTTCATTCAAGTAAGTTTAGTCGTTTATATTTGTGATGAAATCATAAATATGCAAATATCTAAATTTCGAATTTTAAATATTACATTATACATTATTATAGCGCATTTACGGAGTAAATTGATGGTTCTAATCATGACTCGCGATAGAAATAGTTGTAGGTTCGATTCCAGCCCCTTACCACTAGGCCCAATTAAGCAAAGAATCTGATATAGGTGCTAGAAGACAATTCCATCTAAATATGCGTCTGATGTTGGTATTAATTCTGGTGTAACACAACTTAAACTAAATTTAGGCTCTCCCTATCTCTTTATAAAGCCAAAGACCGAAACGAGATAGCAAACATTTTTAGCAAGTACCAACCTACATTTCTGTTAAACGATACAAAAAAATGTTGTATTTTTGAGTATCTTTAGTCTATGTGTTCCGAGGTCGCGTCTAAATCTTTTAATTTTGACGTGTCTAAACGAAACTGACAGCACCAAAATTGTAGCTATCTCGTTTTGGCGTTTGACATTAGAAAAAGATAGAGAAATACTAAATTTAAGCTCTATTACCGCAGAATTACCACCATTGTGTCTCTAAAGTTATCATTAAAATTATTTTCCTATTCTCGTAACAAAAGAGCACAGATATACACTGAACATCTGTTAACTTTTAATTGTTTTAAGCGCCGCCACTGAGACATTTGATACGCACACAAAACATCAAATAGTAAGAGCGAACATGTGCACAGATCGTATCTTTCAAACACGTGCCTCTTACAGTACTAATCGAAAATCAACTTTAAAACACCCTCTTAAAATATTATTTCGCCTGTATTAAAATACACAAGTCAAAGACGTACACCTTACAAGACTCTGTTACCTCTCAATCAGTAGGAGACCTTATTTATATATGGGTAAAGAACAAAATAGCTTGCTTTAACTTTACTACAAATATTTATCGTTAAGTGCGTACGTAAGATCAGCTGTTTGGGCGTCTTTATTTCATAAATTTAAGACTTATGAAAATATATCTAATGCGATTGTAATACGGGCTTATATCGTATTCCTCAATAATATCCATAATCTTTACGTCACCAAAGATGTTTTGCTTTTAAAGACTCGAATGTAGAGACAATTTGATCCTTATCGCGTTTATTATAAGGTTATGTGTAATACTGAAGAATGCTCGTCAAAAGTTGTCTGTGGTGTGTTGGAAGGTGGTCTACTTGACAGTCCCGGATGACGCATCTTAGTTTTTTTCACCTTCCAATCGATCTGGTGTACAAGGTGCAGTATTCGGATCCTTTGTTACCTTACCTACCCTACTTATTTAGAAAAATAATAAAGATTATTAATATAGATTAACTAACTTTTTCCGCGGCTCTGTCCACGTGAATGCCTGTTTTCCGATACATGGGAAATCCCAAAAATCACTTTTAGCGATAAGGCCGCTCACTGTAACACTTTTCGTATTTGCTTTGTTCTTATGTAATTAATTGTTTTTGGTGTGTCAATAAAGATCTATCTATCTATCCCGAAACAGATTTATATAAAAAGCTTTAGAATCACTTTTGTTGATTATAGAATCATTTTCACGCTTGCCAAGAATCTTGGAGATCGCAAGAGATTTTGATTTGTTAATAGGATAACGCTCCTTCCCATTATTCTGACACATTCCTTAGCTGAAGACAAAGATGCATAAATTATACAATATAATATTCTGGACACTCACACACGTTGATCTAGTCTCAAATTAGGATTCCCTATATCTTGGGTACTAGACAACGATATACATACGTACATATATAATATATAGATAAATACGTCCATGACTTAGATAAAAATATTTGTGCTAATCATACAAAATTTGCCATTTCCGGGATTCGAATCGGCGACTCATTGGCACAGAAAGCAAGGTGCCAATCAGTCGTTAATATGAATTACTCGTGTCAAAGTTAAAATGACACATTCTTAATAATAATAATTAAACTTACGAACCGCTAATGTAGCTTCCAATAATCCTCAAACAATAGGAGCACAAAACAAGTAAGAGCATTATACATTTCTATTCGGGGGGTAACTCTTAGGGGCATATGCGCACGCGACGGGCCTACAATCACAGTAATAATAACTAAAAAATAATAATAAATCCGGGTGAAGAATAAAGAAAAATCACCCCCAGCTCCCCTTGGCTTTATCTTGTAAATAGACTTGGAAATGTTGAAGATAGGGGCGCCGTCCCCCCTGTGTGCGTGCGCGCACCTTTCGCGGGGGTTGCTGCTGTGGGGCGGTAGGACGCGACGCGTGCGCGCTTCGACGGTTAAATTTGAAATTTAGAACGACGCTTCACGGAAATTTGAAAATTCGTAATTATGCATTGAAATCTTAAGTGTAATCTAAAATTCGTGATTATCCATTGAAATCGTAAGTGTGCTATAAAATTCGTGATTATCCCTTGAAATCGTAAGTGTGCTAAAAAATTCGTGATTATCCCTTGAAATCGTAAATGTGCTATAAAATTCGTGATTATCCCTTGAAATCGTAAGTCTATTGCTATTATAAAATTGTTAAATGTCAAATTTTCAAAAATCAAAGATATTTAAAAATAAACTACTCAGATTGACCAATTAAAGGCTTCTGAAAGCAAATCCGTCGATGTTTGTTTGTTCGAGCTTAACCCGAAAACCAGCAGGTAGATTTTGGTTAGACTGTAACAGTCTTAAACATACTATTCTGACTTAAATACTGTATTTTGACAAATGATTGGTTCAGTGTTAGTGATCCTGCTTTCTGTGTCAACTGCTTTTGGGTTCGTATCCTGGTAGGGACAAACAACACAAATGTCTGTACCCGAGTCATGGATATTTTTACATATGTGTGTATTAGCATTCATGTATATAAGTACTAGCTTTTGCCCGCGGCTCCACCCGCGTGAATGTCGGTTTTTCTCTACAAAGGAAATCCCGAAACAATCATAGATTTATATAAAAAATACTAAGAAACACTTATACTTGAGCTCTCGTACTTTAACAGCGGTGACTACTAAAACAGGGATCAAGCTGTATTTTCAATTCTACTGGACCGATTTGATGAAACATGCTGCAGTATTTAAGTCAGAATAGTATGTTTAAGACTGTAATGGTTTAACTAAACTCTACCCGCTAGTTTTTGCGTGAAGCTCGAACAAACAAACAAACAAATATCTACGGATTTGGTTTCAGAAGCCCTTAATTAGTCTGAGTAGTATTTTTTTTTAATATTTTTGATTTACGAAATTTGACATTTAACAATTTTATAATAGTATTGAATTATATCGTTGTCTAATACCCATTACAGGGAATCCTAATTAGGGGCTAGATCATCAATGTGTGACGAAAAAAAATTGTTCACAATGGTGGTAATTCTGTGGTAACAAAACTTAACTAAGTTTAGTCTCTCCCTATCTTTTCTAATGTCTAATACAAGACGAGGTAGCTGTAATTTTGATGCTATCAGTTTCGTTTAGGCACGTCAAAATTAAAGATTTCGACGCGATCTCGGAATACGCGGACTAAAGATACGCAAAAACGCAACATTTTTTGAACCGTTTAACAGAAATGTAGGTTGGTATTCGCTATAAATGTTTCCTATCTCGTTTTGTCGTTTGGCATTGGAAAAAGATAGGGAGAGACTAAATTAGTTAATGCTGTTACAGCAGAATCGGCACCATTTTGTTATTATTATATCATAACCCGAATGTTGAGTTTAATTACTTTTGTTTTAAAATTGGAAAAAAAAGAATAAAATTTGAAAGTCAATTACTGAGATACGAACACAACAAGAGGACGCTAAGCAAATGGCATACGTTCAAAAAGCCAGAGATGGGCTTTGTTGTCCTGTCCACCTTTGATTACCTGTGGACCGGCAGAGCGTCGACCAAAGACAATATGCGGATATGAATGGAAGGAGGAATTAGTTTTTTGTTATGGCAGCTTTTTCCCGTTTGTACCAGGTTATATAGTGCTGTGGGTTATTTGCACGTAGATTTTTATCATTTGGATGTTTATGCATGTTTTTCTATCACAACTTGTGGCACAAAATTATCCACTCATAGTGTTCTTTTATAAACTCTAACACCAGTTGTACATCAAATAGAGGCCTAATTCAAATTTACTTTTAATTCGCGTTAAAATTCGACCTATGAATAGTATGGCAACAAAAAATAATAAGACATGCGGGTCTGCGACGCCATATGTCGGCAAGGTGGTGCTGAATCAAAGGGAACTCTTTCTTTGGAGAAAGGTGCAAAATTTGAAGTAGGTCATCTTGAAATTATTTTGGGTCGCTTCATATCAACCGATGATTATTATTAATTGTATTTATCTGAGCACGTCAAAATTTCAACAAGAGAAGCAATATTATTGAAGTTTTGTAACTCTTAATGCTGCTAAGATAATATTGGGAAATATGCTATGGTAATGCTGCTAAGATAATATTATTTCCATTGGAAAGAGATCAAGTGAAGCAAATGACAAGTGACGGTGACAAAAATCAGACGAGAGATGCACGAGGATTGTGAGCGATAGCGCTATATTTAAAACATCTGCCAAGCGTAGAGATTACGGTAAATATATAGAGGAAGCTTATGTCCAGCATTGGACTTCCACGATTTGGTGATGGTGAATTCCTAATGAAAGAAACGAGACTCGGGTTTAGTCATCTGTCTGTCTATATCTGTCTTAGGCCCTATTTCTTGAATACGACTAGAGTTTTAAATTCTGATTATAAGTTGAAATTCTAATCTATTACTATCTAAGGTCTTTAGCTTTATCATTCGAGAGTCATGGTAGAAATGGACATGGCCTTGTCTTCATATCAAAAGGTGAAAGGTACAAGGTGGGTGAGTGTGCTATTTCAGTGACTCCTCCATGTTTTGGAAAATACTTTAAATTTTTCACGGTTTGGTCTTTTAGAAAAGATGAGTGAAATTTGAATGACTTAACGAATACACATAAAAAGATGTATGGATGTGGATGAGGCGAAAAAGGTGTATCAGGGTTGTATTATATGGCAAACTGTGGTCTCTGCCTACCGTTATGGGATACTGCCGTGAGTGTATATATGTATGTATGGTTCACGGTTCGTCTCTGACACTAATTGTAGTAAGCATTATAGAGAATGACGTTAGACAGCAATCGGTAATCTGAACCCGCCTTATGTTGACAGTGCTCCCTAGATTGACAGCAGACCCTGGCTTGACTAACCCTACAGTGAGAACTAAGCAATGTATATTTTTCGTATTTGAAATAAGACAAATAGTGCTTTTATTATATAGAATCAGAGAATCGCTAAGATGCCAGATGCATATTTAATGTACATATTTATATACAATGTGATAGTGAGGATCGCTGGGTCTCGCTGGATGCAGCTGGCTATGGACCGCTCGCGCTGGAATTTGATTGGAGAGGCCTACGTTCAGCAATGGACAGCTACGGGCTGTCCACTGATTATGATGATATACAATATGTATGTACGAGGGTTACACTGAAAGTTTTATAAATAGCAAATAAGAAAAGCTGCCGATGAAAATTTCATTTAGATTTCGAAAAAAGAACTCTTATGGAAGCATAGATGTGCATTGAATTCATATGGATTTTGTTTTTACAAATTGATTTTCTAAAAACTTTTAGTGCGACCCTCGTATTTAATTGAAAATATTTGTGGAGACAACTTATTGGCAAATTGTTTACTTATAGTTGTATATACATTATTGTTATTAGTCCGTAAGTCTTCTTTAACAGTAAATAAATAGCACCAGGATGAATTAAGTTCCTTAGCTATGACTGTGACGACAGAACTGTGTGACCAGGATAGTGAAAAATAGTATTATCCTGTGATTCGAAGAAAATTTATTGTATCTTTGAGTCTTTCGATAAGTGCTGAGCTTATGAAAAATTGAATCCCCTTTAACAGGCCAGACTATATCTAGCAGGAGTACTGAATAGGCTGCTCTTAATCATTCAATCTGTTCTTGTGGTACTAACGGAAAGCTTGAAATTTTGGGAACAAACAATTTAACCAATGAAAACTTGCATACAATTTGCCCGATTTACACCCCCAAGGTTACTGCAATTTATTTGTGTTAGTATGCCACAATTTCCCATAATCGATAGCGTTTTGTTTAGCTCGCGCACCCTATCAAATAGTATCACAAAACATTATCTTTGAAACACCGACCTTATTGACCTAATATTGTAGTCCAATTCACAATAACGTCATCTAATAGAGTTATTTCGTATCCAATATCACTTGATCTCCAAAATATTCGCAAAGGTTCGTCTTTGCTTTTAATTATAAAGAGTGTAAGGGGTCAAGATATATTGATTATGTACCATGCTTGTTTCTCACAATGCATCTGTTTGAACAGTCTTGAGGGCGGTTGAGATGAGCAGGACATTTAGTTAAATGGTATTTAAATCGCTTTTGGTTTATTTTCCCAGGGTACCGTAGTTATATAAAAAGCTCTTGCAGTTTCGTTTTGGTCCGTTCGCTATTTCTATTTACAGAATGTGTTGTACTATAATATTATGAAAAACTAGGGATATAGCGCTGAAATTGGGTATATTAATACTAATTTACACCCGCTACAAAAATAATGTATTTCAATTTAAATAATAAATCTATCTCTACTTTCATGCTTAAAGCTTTGTGGTAAACAAATGTTCATTAACCCCATTGAGAATGGTGTCTTTAAATAGTGAATATAAATACATTGTGACAATTTAAACACGTATTCACAATTACGCCCTCCTTTTTTTAATTATTCGGTCTCAAAGTGGCCATATTCTCACATTTGTTTGAAGTAAACATCCGATACAAACATAATTGAGGAATTAATAATAATATATTGTGAACATGTTTTTTCTCAGACACATTATAGCTCCAAAATAGGATTCCTTGTGTATAAATAAACATCCATGACTCTGCTACAAACATTGGTGCTCATCATACAGAGTTTGTCCCTACCTGGGTTAGAACCCGAGACTAATTGGTACAGAAAGCAGTAGCGGACTGTAGAAAAATAGCCGCTAAGAGAGCGCTCAAATCAATCTGTTTCAAAGACTCAGTACGCGTATCGTTAGTAAACTGCCTATTTTTTATGATGTGTGATTGCCCGAAAGCAAACTGTTTGCCGCAAATCTTTTGTAACGCGTCTGCAATTTCGATTCCATTTGACGAATACACCAAGGTGACAGATAATCCTTTTTCTTTCCAATCTTCTTGACAACGCTGTCAAAGGTATAACGACGTTCTAAATCCAAAAATCTAATATTGCGTACACTCAAGATGGCGGATTACTTTTTTCTATAGCTCTTTCTTGACATGAATACCTTATGAAGGGGTTATGCAAAATAGAAAGGTTAAAATGCTATGACAATACTAAAAATAAAAATAATAAAATGTATGAGAAAAGAAAGACTATTTGTAGTAGTAAGTATAGATAATATATGGTCATAGTCATACATCTAAATCCCATCATCTTTGTTTTCATATTTTCGAATACATATATATTTTTAACTAAGCCAATTTAAGAGAGCTCATATTTTCACACAAACCTCATTTTGTAGAAGGTTTAACTGCTTGTTATTTGAGTTAACTTTAGTCCGTGGTTATGCGCACGTAGTTCACATATTTATAATATTATACCACAAGAGCTATAAATTTATCCCGGATAAAAAGTAATCTTTTTATTACATTTTTCTCTTTATATCTGTGCATAAAAATGACGTAGTTTCGTTACTCCGTTTATAAGTGGAAGATGTGTAAACTATTATAGCGTGATGATTAACGACCTATGATGACGTTGATGATTACGTCACTACAAGGGTGGAAATGTGGCAGCAGTGGCAGTATCGGAAAAGGGAAGATCTTCCGACCAGAGGGTTGTTATATCTGGCGGGGCCTGCCAATGCCGCAGGCAGTAGATGTCGGGACGTTGTATATACGCTAAGTCGCTATTAAACTTCATGCGTGTGATTCAGACTTCTAATGTCATTACTTTAATCCTGCGCCATCTGTTGAGGATGTGTGGTACTATGTAGTGAAGTAGATCGCCACACTATCAAATGTATTGATTAAACAATTGAAATTTAAAAAGCGATTTATTTATTGTCACGTGAGATACATAATCCGCAAGAAAACAATTACGCAATCTGACTTCATAACGATTTCACGGCAACAAAATGTTAAGTTCAATAAATTATTTTAAATCAAGTCACCCTTTTCAATTATGTTGCATAGACTCGTTGTATCGTGGTGCAAATGCAGGCGCAAAGCGATTTCGTAGTATTAATTATATAATATTAATATTTTCACAGTATTAGTTACAGAACGACGATAGATTAGAATTTCTTTAAAAACATTTCTCAAACTTAGTAGTCAATCAACTTCAGTGTAGATACACTGAAGTTTTTATAAAATTAAAGGTCTAAAATTTGTTTTTATACAGATGTATAAAAACAAATTTTAGACCTTTAATTTTATAAAATGATATACAAAAAAAATAGAAAAAGAGGAAGAAGTAAAAAAGGAAAGGGCATAATAAAAAATAACTTAAAACTAAAAGATACATTTATTTCATTTCATTTTCTTAACAAAGCTAATATATTAATTATTATCTGGCTAATTAAAGAGTAAAGTCCACATTCGAGTATATTTATGTACCTATATAATGATTGTAGGTATAAAAGTTTGTAGAATAAATCAAAAAATGACCTCTCATCACTTGCACCATGACACAGCCCGCGCAAGACGGGAAGCGACGAGCACACAAGCTTACCAATCACCACAAAAGAGATGAGCGGAAAACATATAATTACGATATCATGTGACAGAAGCAAGCAGATACCGTGCGATATCGGCACAAGGAAAATGGCTGCAGGTAATACTACTTGTCGTTTCCTTTGCCAATGAATAGAGAACAAGTTTTTTTAAATTATACGCTATGAAATTGATGTTTGTTACTGTGTCATAGAATATTTTTTATAAGGATGACGTTTTGATATGAACGTCAATTTATTTTAATATGAAACACAATAGAAGGTGAAAATTTGCATGTTGCTGAAACATGATATCTATTTAAGGGTTAGTGCGTAAGGACTCATACGTGTATAATAGGGATATTAATTTTTGTTTAGGACCGTTTCTAATGTTTAAACGGTCCAATTTTTTTTACAAGAACGATTAATTTTATAGAAATTTAATTTTCTTGCTAAAAAAGGTGAAACGCATGAAATCATCCTAGTTTATTTGATCTACATCACGGACTACTAAACAATTAGAGAAAAAAAGAACATATAGAGTAGAAAAGACTAGAACGGTATAGAAAGTTTATTGGTAAAGAGTATGGTTACAAACGTGTTGGGTTTGATACAAACAAGTGCGCATAACTCAGCCATATTAGACATGCAAATTACTCAAAAACAATTTAAAGTTTATGTCAAATACCGACATAAATATACGTTCAGTGTACTACGTACGCGAAAAATTGAAATAAAACAAAGGTCATGCATGCATCAAAATTTATTTAATGGCTTTCAAAGTAAACTCTGTTGTTTGCAGTGTAACTACTTATGCCAGCGCTTCACTCAGTTGTCCATACAATTTTCATTGGTCTTTAGCTCCTAAAAAAAATTAATTTGTGATTTAGATGAAGAAGGAGGATGGATTTAGATGGGTTCACATCTGCTGCTTAGTTGATAACATTTGTCGAGATTTTTGCTAAAAATTCTTGCGTAATAATGGATTTGTGTGATGATAATTATAATAATGGTGCAAAAGTCATGAATTGTTATTTCACAATATTGAACGTTTTCGGAGGATACTTTCGCGCAAATATCTTTTGAGTCCTAAATAATATTCTTTATTCGCTATTTGTCCACCTGGAAGAAATTCTGAGTGAATTGCTAGTAATCCCGGAAAATTTTCAGTATAACCTTTTTTGGTGTGTCTGTTTGAGTGTTTGAAGTTCGGCTCGATTTTGAGGGATCATTTCAATGACTATTTGTTTATTTGCATATCATATTCGTATCGTACGTACATTGTACATATATGACGTGCTGGGATCGAGCATGAAAAATTAAGTATTTTATGTGACGCTAATACAACGCGTACAGCATGCAATTTATAGCATTCTAAATGGCAACTTATTAAGGTCATAAATAGTTTTCACAGATGATTAATATTTTGATATTTAAGTACGTGAAATGTCAGTGAAAATGTGTGAAGTTGGCGGCTAATTTGTTACATAATAGAATTTGCAGAAAACTACGATATATCCATAATTAGTGTATTTTGTGGTATAATGAAGGACACGAGTTCAAAACACGATATTTTACTAACATATCTGCATCTAAAAATTTACTACAGTGAAAATATTCACAATATCGAGAAAGTGTTATTATATCCGGATATTCCCACAAGTCATTTCCCCTTTGTTATACGGTAATGAAATCATTACACCTGAAGGTACCGTTGGAAAAAAATATATTTCATTTCTGTGCTAGCTGAAACCTATAGCTTTGGTCGTAATAGTTTTGCGGTAGTCATGATGAGGAATCCTGCGTGAGCCATGTCCGTCCTTAGTAGCATGTCTAACTTTCTATCAAATTACAAAATATTCTGCTCAGTGATTGAACTATAAAATAGTAACAAACAGACTGACTGAGATATACACACTTTCACTTTTATAACATTAATACAGATCTAATATCAATATTGATGAATAATAGAGATAGTAAAATAATAAAACAGACACATGTTGACATGCAACAACGAATAGATATTAGTTGCTATTAGCTAGCTAAAGATGAATATTATAAATAATATCTGTAATAAGGGATCGGTGTAAGTTGAATCGGTGTGGTGACAAGGATCGAGAAAGGAATACTCCGATGGTTAGGTCATTCAGAAAGGATGATGATGAGATTTAAATGACGAAATGAATAAGCGGGCACATGTTGGTGTGGAAGGGGGCGCTCAGGAAAATGTTACCATCGTCAAATCAACAATTAGCACACTTAATCGACGAAAGTCTATAAAAATATTTTTCGCTCTGAAGAAATTCAATTCATTAATTTTAAACGAGTAACTTGTGGTACATTATAAACCATTCCACTTTGGATATTTTATTTTTCTTATTTTGTTAATATATTTTCTATTTGTTGTAATTCGGATAATAAAGGTGTTTTTTCTTCCTTTCAAATGAATATTACCCAAATTTTCTGTTTCTATATTAAAATAATGATGTAGATACATGCTAAAAATATTAATTAGTACTATTGTCATGTGCTGTGTGGTGACGGAACTATAATAGCGTCACTCCATCTTCTCGTGGATGCTGTGAGGACCAGATAAGGGATTAGATTAAAATTAGGTTAAAGGGAAGCAGTCAACTAAGACCTACTACTATCTCCAAGACGCCTGCAAAGTGTGGAGGTTATGGCAAATCCCTCTTTTTAATGGAGGAGGCTCATTCGCCGCAGTGGACTTCCACGAGCAAATAATGATGGTGATGATTATTGTCCTCTAAGATTAACATTTTTATGTATCATTTTATGTATTATTTTATATATATTATGTACTTATATACATATTTATGTACCTTGTAACAATAATAAATAAAGAAAGTACTGTCGCTGCGGTCAGTACCGCCGCCGCCCTACGGTGCGTGACTCCGTTCCGGAAGCGGGCGGCGCACTATTGTGACGAAGCTTCCGCGAGCTGTGCGACTTGTTTCCGCTGTCGCCCGTCAATTGTACTATCGCGATCTTGTTAGCACGTGTGTAAGATCGCCTCTAAATATATTTAATTGTGGATTCATTATGATTTATGATGGAGTCAATATTGTTAAAAAACATTTTACTTTTATTGTAAATATAACTTAATAATTATAATTAAATAATATAGTTGTGCGATCAGATCGCTGGCAGCTGTTTGGTTCAACGTTTAGCAATAGCTATACAACGAGGAAATGCGTCTGGCGTTATGAGCACCCTACCGACCGACAAGAGAGCATCATTCTTGGAATATTAGTTTTAATTTCATCATTGTTTTATTCTTATCTATCTATACTCATATAAAATTGTTAAATGTCATATTTTCAAAAATCAAAGATATTTAACAACAAACTATTCAGGTCGACTAATTAAGGGCTTCTGAAACTAAATCAATCGATGTTTGTTTGTTTGTTCGGGCTTCACGCAAAAGTCAGCGGGTAGATTTTGGTTAAACTGTTACAATGTTAAAGGTACTATATTCCAACTTAAATATTGCACCATGTTTCATCAAAATTGGTCCACTAGAATTACAGAGTGATCCCTGTTTAGTAGCCGCCGTTAAGATACGAGAGCTCAATAAAGTGGTTTTAAGACTTTTATATAAATCTATGATTGTATCAGAATTTCCCATGTAGTGGAAAACGGACATTCACGCGTGCGGAGCCGCGGGCAAAAGATAATGTATATTACGAATTAATGTTCGTAAATTAATTAGGCAGTCTATTATATTAACCATTCTTTTTTATCATCATCATTAGGCCCTAGTAGTCCACTGCTGGACTGAGATCTTCCGCTTGGCAGACGTCATGGAATACTTGGTAGATTTTGATTGAATATCAGGATAACGCTGCTGCCTATTAACCTGGTACATCCTTTACCTGGTTCTCTGGGTCTTTAAGATATTGGTCAAGTTTTACGCCCCTTCCAAAACTTGGAAACTCCTGAAATGGAGACAAATTAATCGATTACAAAAATTTATTAACATAATAACACCGGTGCCCATTATCCTCGTGCATCCCTTAGCTAATTTTCACAGCATCAACGCGAAGAGATGGAGTTACTCCATGATTACGCCGGCGCCAAACAGCCGAACCCCAAGATAAACCAAACACTAATTAAAATGCATTGTATGACACTTATTTGCACTTGAAAAAACACAGTTTGCTCTTTTACCAGGGGATTTCAAGTATCGAAATTGTTACACGACGTACCACTCAGACAGAACAAAACTCGTCGTCATGTACGCTGGCAGTGTCGAAACACGGGTTTTAAAAATGGATGAGATACGGCTCCCAGAACAAACGGATCGAATGTTGTTTAGAACAAACATTTCTCTCTATATTTGATTATTTTTATCGTGTTACTTTAGTCATTCGAACTATACTTTTGTAATTGTAGTTTCTCTATTAACTTTATAAGTTATGTATGATTCCACCAAAGTTATGTACAGTAAATTTATGTAAGAGTATATTACGAAAAATTCCAAACTGTGTATTGACAGAGAAAGGTGTGCGGTGTGAAACGTTTAAAAAGTTACATTTTGAAAAATTTTGTAAATAATGCTTATAAGAGAAGAAGTCATCATAATGTACGTATAAATCTCGCTCTCTAGTTAAATGGATCAGAAACCAACACAAACTATCTTGATAACGGCTGTTTGAGGAAACTGGAGAACAAAAAGTAAATCAGTTTGGGGATGTTGAAATGACACTTCTCGAGTTAAGCTCATATGATAAACATCATCATCATCTAAAGAAAGAAAGAAATTATTCGATACAGCTAAAAATAAAGTAACAGAAAAAAGAGTAAAAAAATAACCGCACCAAATGGGCACCCAGCTCAGCATGATGTCAGGCAATATACGCTGGTATTCTGTTGGATCCCTGGTCGTGTCTCTCAGACATCGAACATACCACACGTGTTTGTATTTGAATATGTACTGTGATATGCACCCCGAAAATGTATGAAAGATCATCATCATATTCAGCCACAGACGTCCACTGCTGGACATATCTGCTGGCTTCATCTAATGATCGCCACATGGAGCGACTATGAGCCGCCTACATCACCCTATTTGGGAGTCGAATCGCACTACGCTTTCCGGTATGGGGTTACCATGCCTGCACTTAAGGTCCTCAAAGCCCATCGATTCACTGTCACTTCAGCTTTGTTATCATTTCTCAACGTGGTAAATAAAATCTCACAAATTACGATAAAATAACAAACACCTTTAATTAATTAACTCTCATCTCAGTAAAAGCTTAATCTAAACCGAAATAGGTTAAACAAAGGCAGTGTTACAGTCGAGGCTCAAGCGAGCCGTGGCTCGGTCTCCAGCCGCTCAGGCATCGCTCAAACGGGCGAGCCAGCTAATACCGGCGCATCTGCGCCGTAATGAGCCACTCAAGTGCGCCCTAACTTGTTTACATTGTATCTTTATTGTGTTTTTTGCTCGGCTCTTTCTTTCCTATGTAACGTAATGATTTTTTTTTGCCGTACTGACGGTAATAACGAAATCTCGCGTCTGGTTAGTCCTTTGTCTTTTAAGCGATTTATTTTTAATTAATATTTTATATGTGAGTGGATAATGTGGAGATCAGTTTTGGAGTTTGGGAATAATTTTGATAAATTTAAAAAATAAAACATGTAGTATCTGATAGTAATCCCAGTGAAGTGTAATGCATTATAGACCTTTTATTGTAATAGCATTTAATTTTATTGTAATGGCATTGAAAAGAGTAACAGTGGAGTTTCTGGCCCGTTCTTCTCCTCTGAAACAATTTTCCGAGCGGATGGTAGATTCTTGGCTATTCATAAGTACCTGTTGGGTTTACATGAATAAAAAATTGTTGACTTTGACTTTGAAGCATTACTGTGAGTGCCGCTGGACTTGAAGTTTTAGTTTAGTGATTTATATTAGTTTATTGTAATGGTTAACGATAATATTGATATATTAATAAATTATTACGCGGTTTCATCTCTTATTGCAAACTTGAGATCATGATTTAAAAAAATAACAATTAAACAAATCGGGGAAAAGTAATAACAAATTCTAGTTTAAAAAAAACTAAATTCATGGTGATTCAAAATTTAAAGGGATGAAAGTGAACGTAAGCAAGATGAAAGTAATAGTTTTTGAAAGAGAGGAAAGCATGACAAAATGTGAGATTCTGATTGAAGGAGAAAGAGTGGAACAAGTGAAGGAGTTTGTATACTTGTGTTCAAAGTTTACGAGAGATGGTAAGTATGACTGTGAAATTGAGCGAAGAGTGTTGGCAGGTAATCAAGTGAACGGAGCCCTGAATAGCTACACGAGTAGTCGGGAAGTGTCAGTAAAGGCACGTCTGACTGTTCATAGAGGAGTGCTAGTCCCTACACTTATGTATGGCAGTAAATGTTGTGTTTGGCAAAAGAAGCATGACAGCAAGATAAATGCTGTTGAGATGGGAAGTTTGAGAAATATATGTAGCTGGAGTGAATCTTATGGATAAAAGGAGAAATAGTGAAATAAGGGAAATCTGTGGTATGGGAGGAGATGTAGTGACAAAGATAGAGAAAGGAATGCTTGAATGGTTCGGACACATAGAGAGGTTGGATGAAAGAAGATTGACGAAGCAGATTTATAAGACGAGTCTGGATAGGGAAATCGGTAGGGGTTAACCCAGGTGAAGATATCTCAATAATATAAGTCATGTTGAAGAAAGGCCAGGTTAAGAGTACCTGCAACTTACGAGCTTGTATGAAAGCATTGATGAAAGTAGAACAAGCAAAGTGATAATATTAGGATCGTAGCAAGTGGAAAGAACGTGTTCTCTGCCTACCTCAGCAGGAAAAAGACACGCTTTAATGGCAATCAGAATTAAAAAGTAGAAAATAACTTTTATACAGAGTTTGTTCTATAGAGATATAAAGCTAATTGGTTCATTATAATCGATACAATTCTAATAAGTTTAAAATAATAATTAAGTTTTTAACAAAATAATTAATATGATTGTTGAAAAGCGTGGCGGTGCTTGACATTAAATGTTACAAATAGTTCATTGGTCGCTATTTATAAAAGTAGGGTTATTATAAAAATACAGTAAATGGCATAAAGTAAAATAAACCAGGCAGATTATTCATAATGGCACAATTCCGCGACCAAAGTTACCGATCCCAACAAAAGTGCAGCCGGTTGCCGTTACAAAGCAACTAATCATTCTCGCATGCGCTCGTATGTGCGTGGCCCCGTTTCAAACAATGTCTGCGCGCTGATTAAGAGGATTGTCTCCATCGTTCCTCGGATATTAAAAGCCGTCTTCCGGGTATGGTGGCCACCACTATTTGCGCTAGATAATGCGCGCTCGAGAAAGTTTAGCGAGTTGTTTTTGTTTTTTTTTTCGTGTCGCCATTTTACGCTTTTTGTTATGTGAACACCAGTTTTTCCAATGAACTTGATGCGTTTGTGTCTTTTTTTTTTGGTTTTCGCCAGTTTTTTTTTATTATTCCACAATGGTTAGGCTTACTCTCTGACTAAAATACCCTTCACAGGATTAACGAATGAAGGTTATTCTGATCACTTTAGCCTACTACTAAAAAACATATTCATCAATCCTGTTTAATAAATTATTATTTATTAAACAGGATTGATGAATATGTTTCCTATTGGAGATTGCAGCTTAGTCAGTAACTGGCATTTGTGTCAATCGCCGTGTTAAACGATGATTTTCGCAGCGGGATTTTAGATAGGTTAGCAGGGCTATAGCTAGAGTTGAATTAAATGTAGAGTAGCAAAGGTTACAGGCAGGGCGGAATTTTTCTGTGATCTGGATGGTTGATTTTCATCGTATTTTTAATCTTTAGTACCATCAAAGTTATCATTTTATAAAGTAGGGCATTGGTATTTTAAGGTGGAGCATTACCCCACTATGTTGCCCTCTCCCCGTCAGCTTCGACATCATGGGCTAAGCTTTCTAATATTTAGTTTAGATTTGACGTACTGTATGATCTGTCGTATATATACNATGGAGCATTACCCCACTATGTTGCCCTCTCCCCGTCAGCTGCGACATCATGGGCTAAGCTTTCTAATATTTAGTTTAGATTTGACGTACTGTATGATCTGTCGTATATATACGACTTGGGGACATTCAAGAAACACTTTTAGCTTACACTTTCTATATGAAAGTGTAAGCTAAAAGTGTTTCTTGAATTCCGTGTGACCGCACGTGTTTCGCTGGCCTATATGGCCAGCGAAACACGTGCGGTCCCTCGAGTGTTGCGTGTGTCTATGGGCAGCGGTGATCACTTACTAGCAGGTGACCCAATTGCCCGTTTGCCCCCTCTGACATAAAAAAAAACTCTTAAAATTGGAAGGCTTGTCAAACTGTGGGTACCAGCCTCCTGTGTGGTATCTGAATGATAGTAGATCATTGCAGAGATTGTAGAGACTATAGGGATGACGTCATATGACAAACGGTATCACTACCCGCTTTACTAATATCCCCTAACAATAAACCCTGACTTATATAGGAAAAAAGAGAGTGATACAATATTCTTTGATAATTAATGTTTTAATTTTTTACTTCATATCAGT
>WUAW01000888.1:116-10212 GCA_017165845.1 Thaumetopoea pityocampa | reverse complement strand
GCCCACGTTTCGCCCCCGCGGGAAACGAGACGTGTCGGGTGGCGAACCACGACGCCGCCATTTTAAGGCATTAAAAACCTTATTGCGTTCCCACGAAAAGGAAGGAAAGGAAAGAGGTTGAAAAAATGCTGATATATTACATTTTATTGCTTCTTGGGAGTTTTGACGTTAA
Organism: Thaumetopoea pityocampa; assembly: GCA_017165845.1. Taxonomy (NCBI): domain Eukaryota; kingdom Metazoa; phylum Arthropoda; class Insecta; order Lepidoptera; family Notodontidae; genus Thaumetopoea; species Thaumetopoea pityocampa. The sequence continues at coordinate 10,040 of WUAW01000888.1, read as the reverse complement.
TCCGAAGATTTCCACACATTGAATGAGCAAGAGTATTCGCAAGATTATTGCCTTGAAAGAATACGATTACTTCTACGTTAGTCACAGTTTTATTCCATTGTTTCAATATTGTTCACGATTATTAACGATTAATAGACAAAACAACACCAAATTTATATATTAAATATCACAATAAACTAATATAAAACTTCAAGTGACAATTCACTTGAGTTGCTGTCAAAACTTCACTCTAGGAATAGATTTGTTGACAAATTGTTAAATAAATGTATTTCAGGTGTTGGAATGGCTAAAAGAAGACTTCAACAGGTACTACGAGCAGAACCGCGCGCCGTACATGATGCCTTTGCACACCAACTGGTTCCAGATCAAGGAGCTGGAGCGTGGGCTTCATAAGTTCTTGCTTTGGGCCGCTGAGAAGTGAGTCGATAATGAAAAGTGTAGAACTTTGTACATACAACACATTTGTTTCTTATCTTTTATCAGCTTTAAAGAAATGAATATATGTCATATACATTGACGGACGACTGGTTCAGTGACTGATTGGTTCAGTGGCAACTTTCTGTACCATATGATCCCGGGTTCGAACACTGGTAGGGACAAACTTTGTGTGATAAGCACGAACATTTGTACCGGAGACATGGATTTTTTTCTAAATGTATATTAGCATTTATATAAGTAAGTATATCGTTTTATTAGTACCCAAGACACATGGAATCCTAATTTGGGACTAGATCAATGTGTGGGGAAAAAATGTCCGCCATGTATACACAGTAATCTAAACAGCAAGTCAATAGAAATGTTTAACTTGCAAGACGCGTGTTCCATCTGTGTTCTGTTTCACCACCATCACCATCAGTAGCCCGTGGAAGCCCACTGCTGGACATGACCGTACTCTTTAAAAAGGAGGGAGTGGCTATAATCTCCACACTTCAAACGTCTTGGTGATTGAATAACGTTGTTGCCTATTATATTGGTACATCCCTTAGCTGATTTTCACAGTGTTCACGTGAAGAAATGTAATATAGAATTTAAAGCATTAATTCATAGTTTAAACTATGGTTACTGTGAAAGAAAAGCTAATATATTAACAGTAGAAAAAGGCATATTTTTGATATAATTTTTAATATTTTAGTTAATAACTAGCTTTTGATCGTAGCTCCGCCCGCGTGAATGTCGGTTTTTCGCTACACGGGAAATCCCGACATAATCATAGATTTATATAAAAAAGTCATAGAACCACTTTTACTTGACCTCTTGTACCTTAACAGCGTCTACTAAAATGCGAATCAAACTGTATCTTCAATTCTTCTGGATCGATTTTGATGAAACGTGTCGCAGTAAGTCGAAATAGTACTTTTAAGACTGTAATAGATTAACCAAAATTTACCGTCTGGTTTATGCGTGAAGCCTGAACAAACAAACAAACATGAACGGATTCGGTTTCAGAAGCCCTTAATTAGTCGATCTGAGTGGTTTATTTTTTAAGTACCTTTGATTTTTGAAAATTTGTCATTTAACAATTTTTATATATTATAGATAAATAGATATACATACTTAACATAAACCCAGAACTCATTGTCTCCGTAATACTCTAGGGACGACGTGTGGTTCGTGACCATCACACAGGCTCTCACGTGGATAACCGACCCTCGGCCACTGAAGGCGTTGACCAACTACGAGCCGTGGCGCTGCGACAAGAAGGAGCTGCCGCCCGCCCCCTGCAACCTGCCCAACAAGTGCGCGCTCTCGTTCAAGCCCGCTGCCACCAACTTCTCCGACACGAGATACATGGAAACCTGCAGCGAATGCCCCAAGCAGTCAGTATTGAACCTTAAACAACGAAGAGGATAAATATACGTCTCTATATATAATACATCACCGTGCGTTTCTCTCGTAAAATCTCGAAAACGGCTCGACAGATTAGAATATGTTTTTTTTTTGTTTTGTTCGCCTCAATATAGAGGTGGTTTATGAAAAAAATCAAATGACGAAAATCCCAAAGGGACAGTTGAAAAATCGGAGAATTTGTTTTAGGTAGTACGAAGTTCACGCCGGGCCAGCTAGTTATGTATTATTCAAGGGAACATAGTACATTGGTGGGGTATAGTATATTGTGGTGTAGTGGTACCAGACACGGCTTGCGATCATAAGGTCATAGATTCGATCCCGGTCCCATTTCACTGATTTATTTTAAATTCATGAAACTTCATGAGGAAACCTGGATGCCTGGATGGTTGTGTGAAGTCAACCAACCCGCACTAGGCCAGTTTGTTAGACTACGGCCTAATCCCCTCCTAATTAGGGGAGGTCCGTGCCTCAGTAGTGGGGACGAATATGGATTGGGGATGGGACGAAAGGAAGAATATATATTATATATTATTATAAGTAATTAAATCTATCCAAGTCTACAAGTTTGTGTTGTTGTTGTTGGAAGGTATAAAAATTGTTAGGATTATTTAAATATAATTTGAAGGCATAATGAGGCTGGCACGTTTGATAATAAAAAAAAGCCTTTAAAAAATATTTAAATATTAGGCTTGGCAAACATCCATTTCACCGTGTTGCTATATTAACATAATTTTTGTACATATTTAAGCATTTTTTTTTCATTGCTTACAGATATCCCTGGCTAGGGGACTCCGGAGGCACCGGCATAGCGGGCACAGACAATTATATACCTGAAAATCTCAAGAGGAAGTAGTGCCCGCTAGCAGTCTCTTATGATTCGGTAAAATCTTTTCAGAATTATATAAACCTATGTAAATTAGATATTATTATAACAATTTAGAAAAATATCTTAAAGATTATTTGCATCAGATTTACTCAATTATTACTAGACGTTTTCACATTGAATATGTCAATTTGCAAACTTGCATATTGGTGTCGATTCTGTTGTAACAGAACTTAACTAAATTTGGTCCTTCCCTGTCTTTTTCTAACGTCAAACGCCAAAACGAGATAGTAAACATTTAGAGCGAGTACCGACCTACGTTTCCGTCAAACGGTTCAAAACATGTTGCGTTTTTGCGTATCTTTAGTCCCTGTGTTCCGAAATCGCATCTAAATCTTTTAATACTGACATTTCTAAACGAAACTGACAGCACTAAAATTGCAGATATCTCGTTTTGACGTTTGACATTAGAAAAAGATACGGAGGGACCAAATTTAGTTAAGTTCTATTACAAGAGAATCGGTACCATTGTGACAGTATGGAATAAATGACAGTCTGACATATCGTCTGTGACCTGTCATATAGTCCTGTCTAATTTTTACCGTTTTGCTTTTTTCTCCCAAATTATTCTTTTCAGACGTTATCGAGCTGTTTTATTATAAACTGAGTATCGAGTTTGTATCGAGTTATTATAAATGTTTGAGCTCCTGATAGAATCTTCATAATAACCAATGCATATAATTTAATCACAATCATATTTTCTAAGTCAACCTTATATTTTTATTATTATTTTCTGACTACCCTCAGTTAGTCATACAATTGTATTCATTCAACCGGACAAAGGAATTAGTCGTTCTGTGACGATTTATATTAAATACATGTTAAATTAATACATTCTTACAATTATACAAACAAAATAAGATTGAAGAGTTTTTTATTCGAAGAAAGAAACTCCAGTGTCTCCATAGTAGACAATAAACTTATGTCATCTAATTTTAAATATTAACCTATAAGCACCAATTTTTGGCCAATTTCATTTGGTGCTTTCTCATAAACCTTTGATTATTATGTTTAGTTTTTCCATCTCTTGTAAAGTTGCCAAATGACACGTAATACTGACAATATTGCCAGTTCACAGACATTATGCGATCCGAAATGTGACTTTTCTATTAATATTTTTGGTGTTAAATGTGAAGGTCTCAGATTAGATACATTATTAGAAAGTTAGATAAATGGTAAATTATATTTTTTTCTGAATAATGAAACTGTACTTGAATTATTTTTGTAATTGATTACGTAAGTGTAAGTAATAATTAATTACGAACAAAATGTTATAAGCGTTAACGCTCTGGAAAATTAATATGTTCACAATTTAATTATCTTCTGAAGAGATGATATCGAAGACTTCAGTGTATATATTACAAAATGTTAATTTAAATAACGGTGACTAGTCGTCGCAATTAATTATAATTATGACCTTTAATTATTACTCTGTGTTTAGTAATTTATGTGGTGGTGATGATATTCGTGTTATAATTTTCAAACAGTTGCTACGTGGATCAAAATGTGTCTATTTTTTTACATTATTTTCAAAGTTGATAATGATTTTATCGATGTCATTATGACTATTTGAAATAATTTTCATTCGATTGGACAAATATTAGCACATTTTTATGTCAATCGTACACGAGGAGGCTGCGTACATGTTTTGTAGTACACGGCAGTTTATGCTATTTCCTATCTTGTTTTTTAAAATACTCATCTACAAAAAAGTCATTAGAGATTACATTGAAAAAAAGCACAATTTTGACGAAACGCAAATTATTTTGTAGATTAAATAATTTAATGCCACAAAAGAATTACGCATGGACTAGAAATTCAATTTTTCATCGAGTACAGATCGTATCTGCGTTTGTAGTAGTGTTTGTACACACAGTGACTAAAACCGGAATAAACCAGCTCGCGCCAGCTACCGCGCGCCTCGCACTCTCGCTTCAGTCGCTTATAAGTAGCGTTAGAAGTTAGTTATACAGATTAAATTATGTTTAGTATTTTTCTGATTAAGTATCTATAAAAATAAAAAAGTATAAAAGTATTTTTTTATTTACCTGTATTACGGGCTGCATACCTACCTCGTGCACAAGCGATCCACAGCTAAGCAAACGCTCTTCCAAACAAAAATGGTAAAATTATTTTACCGTTCTTGTTTGGAAAATTAAATAGAAAATACAATTTTCTTTTCTTTTGGTTGTGGTAAAAAATAAACCTTATTTATTTGTCTGCTGACTAAACTCTACCACAAAGGCATAAACGTCTTCAAGCTAACTCGCCTGTATCTTATGATTACGTAGATATCTAAAGATATGACAAAAGAAAATGGCAAGTTTAACGCGCTCAAATATTTTGGCTGTAGGTTTTCAAAAAACCTTAAAAGTATTTTGAAATATTAATAATATGCCACTTGCATTATAGAAGAATAGACGTATCAAAACTATTTTTCTTTTTTTGAAAATTACTTATAAATAACAATATAATTATGATATTATCATTGTATAAGGTAGACATCGTACCTAAAAATATAAAATAGAATATATCTTATAATATAACGTATCACATTAGTCCAGGGTGGTAAACTATAGACTACAGTCTAAGTCCCCCTCCTGGTCGGGGGAGGTCCGTGACCCTGTAGTGTCGAATATGGACTGCCGATGATGATGATAACGAATTGATTATTGTAAGAATCTCAGATGTTAACTTGTGTACTTGGAAAACTGCGTCATTCTATATTACAAGGCGTGTAATTGTTTGTCAATGAATAATATTTAAAAAAAAAACATCTTTCATCGTTTGATTTTTTTATATTAGCGTTCTCTACATATTTGCAAATGGAATATTGATTGATCTAGGTCGATACTTAATAATAGCGAGAATCCATCTCTTCCGGTGGTTGCTTGATTTTTTTATATTAGCGTTCTCTACATATTTGCAAATGGAATATTGATTGATCTAGGTCGATACTTAATAATAGCGAGAATCCATCTCTTCCGGTGGTTGCTTGATTTTTTTATATTAGCGTTCTCTACACATTTGCAAATGGAATATTGATTGATCTATGTTGATACTTAATAATAGCGAGAATCCATCTCTTCCGGTGGTTGCTTGATTTTTTTATATTAGCGTTCTCTACACATTTGCAAATGGAATATTGATTGATCTATGTTGATACTTAATAATAGCGAGAATCCATCTCTTCCGGTGGTTGCTGTGAGAACCATATATGGGATATATAACGGTAACGAGGAGCAGCATTTTGGCGTTTGACATCAGAGAAAGATAGAGAGGGGCCAAATTTAGTTAAGTTCTGTACAATAGAATCGGCACGGTTGTAGATATTATATATAGGTACGCGTAGGTACAAGACTGGCACAGATCGGTTAATTATATTCATTTTTATATGCTTATAAAAAGTTTTTTTTCTGATCAATAATGTTGTTTATTCTTTTTAGGTATTATTCATTAACCTCATAAAAACCTAATATCATCAGATAAGGTACCATTCCGAGATGTTAAGTCTATTGAACACGAATATAGTGATGATATCTATTAATTATGTCTTATTTAGTTTATTACTGATTTCCAATACTATTCTCGTTAAATATTATATTACTACTATCCGAATATATTCATATCAGCTAATCTATACTATTATAAAATTTTTGAATGTCAAATTTTCTAAAATCAAAGATAGTTAAAAACAAACTACTCAGATCGACTAATTAAGAGCTTTTGAAACGAAATCCGTCGATGTTTGTTTTTTGTTTGTTTGTTTATTCGGATTTTACGCAAAAACCAGCTGGTAGATTTTGGTTAAACAATTGCACTCTTAAAGGTATTATTCAGACTTAAATATTGCGGCATGTTTCACCAAAATCGGTTCAGTGGAATTGAAGCTGTAGCTTCGACGACTACTAAAGCAGGGATCAAGTTGTAACTTGATCCCTGCTTTAGTAGTCGTCGTTTAGGTACGAGAGGTCAAGTAAAAGTGGTTCTTAGGCTTTTTTATAAATCTGTGATTGTGTCGGGATTTCCCATGTAGCGGAAAACCGACATTCACGCGGACGGAGCCGCGGGCAAAAGCTAGTACTGATATATATTGGTGTTACCCGATCTTAAAATTCTTCAGTCTGAGGTAGCGTGTGTATATTGCGTCTTAAATAATACGTATAATATGTAAAATAATCCTTTCTATACGTGAAGTTTTATAAGAAAATAACCTCGACTACCTACCGTGTTACCTTATGTTAACCGGTATAAACCGTGTTCTTTTATAAAGAGCCTCGTGGTCTATACGCTAGCCAATAAAGGTCCCAAAAAAGACTATTGTATACATATTTTATAACGGCGGCTGGTATTTCTCGTCTCCGGCCCGCGCGCCGCTCGCCGGCGAGATTTAATTTGAGATTGTGCCGAGAATGGCTGCTCGGAAACTTTCTCCATATTCGCAAGCATTAGCCGCTGTTACAAGGGTTTGTTATATATATATGGTTATTAACACCTCCGCCGAATTATCGACGTCTCTCGCGTGAGAATCAATATTGTTAGTTATCAGTTTCAACAGCGATGCGGAATATTGATGAGATAAAGGCTTTGTAACTATGCATTCTTGTTTTTTTTTTGGTTGCACTTCATTCACTGTACATATGGAGGAGGACCAAATGCCAGGGACACTCTCTACCAGTCAACCTTTAGGTAATACAGAGACATGCACCAGAGACATGGATGCAGCAGGAAATGATATCTCAAGTAAATGAGGATATAATAAAGATTGATATATAAATACTGATACAAACAAAAGAATATACTAATACATCTATTTTTATTACTATTATAAAATTGTTAAATGTAAAGTTTTCAAAAATCAAAGATATTTAAAAACTAACTATTTAGATCGCCTAATAAAAGGCTTCTAAAACTAAATCCGTCGACGTTTGTTTGTTTGTTCGGGCTTCACTCAAAAACCAGTAGGTAGATATTGGTCAAATAGTTAGTCTTAAAGGTACTATCCTGACTTAAATAACGCAGCATGTTTTATCAAAATCGGTCCAGTAGAATTGAAGATACAGCTTGATCCCTGTTTTAGTAGCCGCTGTTAAGGTACGAGAGCTCAAGTAAAATTGGTTCGTAGGTTTCTTTTATATAAATCTATGTTTGTTTCGGAATTTCTCATACAGCAGAAAGTAGACATTCACGCGGGCGGAGTCGTAGGCAAAAGCTAGTACTAATATGTATAAACAAAAATGTAGGTTATTTTGATGATTCCCATAATTCACGCGAAAGTAGACCACGTCTCCCTCGCGACTTACGACAGCTTCATGTAAGATTTTCACCGATAAAAATAAAAAGGATAGGGAGCCAACAGCTAACGAATTGAAGTCAACAATTGAGACGGTAATATAATGAAGTGTCATAAGTGTATATTAGTCTAGAATTAGGATAAACTCACTCTAACGCTTCACGTGGTTGTTGCGAAGACCAGCCGATAATTACACCAGATCAAACGTTATAACACTGTTCTGCTATAAGGAAGATATCGAGCGCTACCTCTAAGAAGCTTCACGATGTACATTTGGCGTAGAAATCCATTCCTGACAAATCGTTTTCTATAACAATACCAAACAAAAGTGGACTCGAATTAGCTGATAAATTGCATTGGAACCCAAGAGTTTTGATAAAATTTCCATTAATTACAAAATTACTATTTATATGAATTCCGTGACTGGTGTTTAGATGTAACATCCTACGGCCGCCGATACGTCATGTCTAACGATGTGATGTTGATGAACTGGCTAATGATCGAGGCTGTTTTGCTAGAAATTTTATGAAGCTATTTATTATTCATCATCATCATATCAGCCCACAGACGTCCACTGCTGGACATAGGTCTCCTCTAATGATCGCTACATCGAGCGGCTACGAGCCGCCTGCATCCACCGATTGTTCACGGCCTTCGTTACATCATCGGTTTACCTGATCGAGGGCTGACCAAAACTACGCTTTCCGATTCGGAATCATCACACCAGCACCTCACCTTGGAACCTCAACCCATCGGTTCTGCGAGCTATGCGTCCCGACCATTGCCAATTCAGCTTTGCAATCCTTTCAGCTACATCGGCGACTTTAGTTCTCCTGTGGATTATTTGATTACGGATCATATCTCGCAAAGAAGTCCCAAGAATACCTCTTTCTATTGCTCGCTGGGTAATTTTAAGTTTGCTTATGAGGCCCATAAACAGTGTCCATATCTCGGATCCATGACCTATGGATCCGCACTGTCTGAATACCCTGGTCTTAATGTATTGTGGTATTTTTGTCGAGAAGATGTCACGCAGTTTCCCGAACGCTACCCAGCCGATTTGGATTAGTGGATTAATAATTCATTTTTCATTTTTATGAATAATGATCAGTTGCTGTGTGACGCCAGCATGATATTAGCGTCACTCCATTTCTTCCCGTGATTGTTCTGAGAACCACTTATGGGGTCCACTAGGATAATGGACAGCGGTGTTATCCTATTATTCAATTAAAATCTACTTTGCAGTAGACACCAAGGTCTCCAAGACTCCTGCCAAGCGTGGAGATTATGGCAAATCGATCATTTTTTAAACAGAATGCTCATACCCAGCCGTCGAGTCCAAGGGCTGTTGATGAACGATGATGATGACGACATCTACTTAATATAATATAATGAAAAGGTGATATAGAAACACTTATAGCGAAAGGATTTATGACCCTTCATCCCTGGGTATAGGTATGGGTATAGGTATCACTTTTCAGAAGGTTGCTTATTGTTCAATGCAGGGGTCACCAGTTATAGCGAGGCGGTTAATTATGACCCGTGATGATGTAAATGATTACGTCACCAGCCGTAGGGTCGAAGCGTGGCAGGAGTGCCAGTATCGGAAAAGGGAATATCTTCCGATCAGACGAGTGTTATGTCTGGCGGGGCCTGCTAACGACCCTGACGATAGATGTCGGGACATTGTATATGCGCTAAGTCGCTATTAAACTGCATGCGCGTGATTCAAACTTCCATTTATATCGTCACTTTTAGAACTGCGCCATCTACGATCATCATTCATTGATATCATTTTGACGACTGATTGGCACAGTGGGCAGTGACCCTTCTTTCTGTGCCAATGAGTCCCGGGTTCGAATCCTGGTAGGGTCAAACATTTGTGTGATGAGCACAAAGG